>ML976697.1:74969-149964 GCA_010015655.1 Bimuria novae-zelandiae CBS 107.79 | reverse complement strand
GCGATGTAATTACCATACAAATTACTTTACAAAAGGCATTTTACGACATTTGGATCATTGAGCGTGTGCGATCATTGAGCTAGTAGGGCCGTGCGGAGCACGGCCTTTTTCGGAGAAAAACTGAGAATCAGCCATTGGGGCCGAGTAGTCAGCTATCAACAAAAAGTGGGCTGGACCCTTGCTGGCACATCGGCCTGAGTTGGTGTTGCTGCCTGTAAGGGTGAAGGCGCAATCGCTAGTGACTGTATGGTCCCTTGTACTAGCGCATATCCAATTAGCCCATGTAGGCCACCCGCCGTGTTCGATATCCTTAGCATAAGCTTGATCCACTTTTATAAGATCCTTTAAAATGATCCTCCCGTCGGTGGCTCCGTAACCCGCTTCCGCTGCATACATGGTGGACGTTCCCACGCTGGGCAAGGCCCTCTCTGGGCTTAGCGTGCCGGAATGAAATGGGGTTGAACCCGTATCAAGGACACATCCCGTATATCCTCCATCGGGTGCATAATCCTTGACTTTGGGATTCTATCTCTAGGATACAGCTTCGGTAGGATTCTTTAAAGGCTAAACGGCCCGTTCCCGCTGCAACCGTTATCGGTGGTTTCGCAAATTCCCGCTCACCATGTGACCTGGGCGCTTGTTAGGTAATCGCTTCCTGCGCGTCATTTGACCCCACCTATTTTTCTATATAATTAGATGCTATACATGAATTTATCTTTTAAATAATATCCTGCTATTATCCTTAAGGGTTATTATAATACTAGCTAAAAGTCGTAAACGTAAAAGTACACAGGTATTTAAGAAAGGTAAGAATTTATTTTAAGTAATATAGGTAGCTAAAAAGTCGCGTATAATAAAGTTATTTTATAAAAAGACTTCTAAAAAAGCAAAGGCTAGGGTAGCTTTATAAAAAATAATAAATAAAGCTAATTATGTAACTATTACTAAGGTAGCTAAGGCAAAGCAACTTAAGAATAAAAATATTACAAAGTAAAAGATATACTTAAAAGATAGCTTATTATTAGTCTAGCTAAGTCCTTTTATATAATAATTAGATAAGGAGCTTATTAAGGTAATTAATATAACTTATGTAAGGTATCACTATGAAGTATACTATAATAATAAGATAGTTAATAGCGTAGAGGATAGTAACTATAAGTAACTACTTAGTAGCCTAATAGCAGGCGAGGTATAGAGATAGGCTAATAGTATTATTATAAAAATAAGTACCTAAGAAAAAGTCTTTATTAAGAGCTTTACTATTATTATATATTTAAGTTAAACTCTAGTAAAGGATTACATAGTAAATACTCTTAAACTTATGGAGAGTTACCTATATTTTACTAATATAAAAACTAATATAAAAAAGTTACTATAATTAGTAACCCTAGTGGCTACTACGTATATAAATTTTAACTTAATACTATTACTAAAGTTACCTTAGGTGCCTATTTTAAGTTAGTTACGCGTAGGTGGCCCGCAAGACTTTTAAGTATAATTTACTACTACTAATTACTAACTTACTAAGCTACTAGATGTTATAGCAATTAACTAGATAGGTAATAGGCTAGTGTTACGATCACGAACCCCACAGGAACAAGGAGACCAGACAATTACGCCAAGGGGGTAATTGTTGGCGAAATAACCAGGTCGCGGGAACACACGAAGACGCGGGGCAGCTTAGATTAGTAGTTACGTAATGTAGTCCCGCATAAGCGAGAAGTCTAAGGGACTATAAAAGTCCCAGGGACTACGAAAGTCCCAGGGACTACGAAAGTCCTAGGGACTATAGCAGCTTAGTAGGACTACGATAGCGATTTAGATAATAGTAAGGACTAAAATAAATAGTATATAGTCTAACAATTTCTCTATACTTCTCCTACTCCTTATAGTTAACTTAGTATACTATAAGTATATCTTTTATAGCAGATTAGTAAATCTCCTAGTTAGTTATTTT
This sequence comes from Bimuria novae-zelandiae CBS 107.79, assembly GCA_010015655.1. NCBI lineage: Eukaryota > Fungi > Ascomycota > Dothideomycetes > Pleosporales > Didymosphaeriaceae > Bimuria > Bimuria novae-zelandiae. The sequence continues at coordinate 148,007 of ML976697.1, read as the reverse complement.
ATAGTTTATTATAGAATTAGATTATTTTAGAAACCTACTTCGTGGCCACCTTTAGCTTTTAACCACTAAATATCTATAAGGTAGTTCCACCCTTAACCTATCCTCCCTTAACCTAGACTAGGCTTAGGTACGTAGAGCGCTTATAATACTTTAACTACCTAAAGGTTTGAAATAACAAAAATAGCCACGATAGCTACTATAGTAAGGGTCCTAATAGGAAGTGTAGCTTCTAGACTAACTACAAACACTATAATAGTATTAGCTAACTAAGCTAATAAAATATAGTTGCTTAAGGAGTAGCTAGCTAAACTAGTAAATTACGTTCTAGCTACTATAACTATAAGAAGGATATCCTTTAAGGTTCTTAAAATCTATAAAGGTAAAAGAGAAGGACTTAAGTCGTTTTTTATAAATATAAAACTATACTACTAATATAATAAGAATATCTTTAGAATAGAATAAGTAAAAATCCTAGCAGCAGGCATGCATATAAAAAGTAAAATAGCTAAATAGCTATAACCCCTTATTAAAGATTACCTAAAAAACAATGATAATATTATAGAGTATAGTAATAAAACTAAGAATGTGTTTAAGGACTAGGCATCCTATAAAGAATAAATCTAAATTATATTAAGGGAAGTTAACAAGGAAAAACAAGCCTAACGTAAGATATAAAGGCTTAAGTAAATAAAATTAGCTAGTACGTATATAGCTAAGTTTAGGCACCTTTAAGCTAAAATTAATTAAGATAACACCCTACTTTAGGCAGCCTACTACAACGGACTAAAGGAAAGTATTAAGGATAAGTTTACTTACTATAAATAAATAAACAACTTAGAGGAACTTATAAAACTAGCTATATAAATTAATAACTAACTACATAAATAATAATTAGAAAAGCGAGAAGGTAATTACATCTAACTTAATATTAAGAGGAGCTAGCAACTACAAAAGGACTATAATAGGGATATTATAATAGCTAATAAAGCTTAAGAATAGAAACTTAGGAAGTGGCGTAAGAATCGGAAGGATAGACTATTTAACTAAAAACGAAAATAACGCTTTAAAGAGAAAGTATACTTAAGATACAGAGAATAAGGTTATTTCTAAAGGAATTATCTAAAGAGTAATAATAGGTAACGTAAGAAAGTATAAATTATTTAAGTAGTAATAGCTATATTACAGGCACTAACACCTATGCCACCTAAGACGAATAAAGATAATATCTCTAATATAGAACTTAAAGTTCTAGAGACACAGGAAGAAACAGAATAGAGGATAGTATAGGAGTACGAGGTCTTTCTCTAAATAGTAGAAGGAAACTACTAGGTATATAATATTTATATGCATACACCTAAGGACTACACGCAAAAAATCACGTTAGAAAGGCTAAAGGCTACTTTAACCTACGAAATCGCCATCAAGTACTAAGGAAATATACTAATACTAGGATAGCAGATCAGGATTAAGGAATAATATAAGCGGCTACCCTAGTTCCTGTATAATATGGAAGATTACTAATTGCACGAAATTAAATAGGAGCTAGTAGTAATATTACTAGAAAATATTAACTACAAGTTTATTAATAATTATAAACTAATAATAACTTACTATAAATATTTCCCTAATAAATAGACACGTTACTATAAAGAATTAGGATAGTAGAAATATTTTAATAATAAATACTAAGTGCATAAAGTAAATAAGGAAGCTACTAGCTAGTACCTTAAAGGTATAAATATAGAATTAGTAATAACTATAGGAAACTAATAGACGGAGGGCACGAGCCCTAAGTACCTATAATAGATTAAATAGCTAGACTATAATAAGGATTACTTAGCACACTTATGTTAAAAGGAATAAATAGTAGTATGAGAAATAACACTATTATATAGAGACCTTAAATCCAAGGAATGTCTAGTTGCAGGATATAGGAGACACGAAGAACCCTAGGAGGAAGAAGAGATCTAGCGAATTAAGGATATAAAGAGCACCTATAAATTACTTTATTAGAAATAATAAAAAGAGACTAAAAATAATCTAAAAATAGAGAAAGCTATATAAAACTAGGTTAAAGAGGTAAAGGCTTCCTAAGACACTACTAAATAAGCTAATAGCGAGTCAGAAAACTAGGGCGCCACTAGGTAAAAGACCTTACTAGTAGAGACGCGACTATAAAGGCAAAAAGGGTAGAAATAGGCATAAGTAACCTATAACTAACTAAGGAAGTTATAATTAGTAGTTACTAAGTAATAGTATTAATAGACCCTAGAGTAACTAAATATCTAATATCCCTAAAAATGGTGGAAAAACACAATCTGCCATACAGGAACAAGGAAACACTATTATAGGTAAAAATAGTAGATAGGATAATATCCTAAGGATATAGTAAAGGCTAGTTACGCCTTAAAATAACGCTATTACCTATTAGCCTAGATAGATTCTAGAGCTAATATAGCTCCACGATTATAGATCTTAGAAGCATAAAAGCAATTATTAGCTATAATTAGCTTCTAAAGCATAACCCTATTATAGACTAATAAAAAAAGATACTACTTAGCTAAAAACTTATATTAAAAGTTACTAGGACGCGCAAGCCGCGGAATATATAACTATTAACCCTAAATGCTTTAGTAGGGCGGGTTAAAAGACAAGCTATATAACTTTTAGCTACTAAGATTATAAGAGTTATAAAAGAAAATCTAGGCTAGGCAAGACTAATATAGGTATAATACTTAAGCCTAAGAGAAGAGGTAAAAGCTACTACTATTCTACTAGAATATTAAGAATATATAGAACTTTTTAAAGAAATTAAGGAGGAAGAACTACTAAAATACTAAAAATAAAATTATAAGATACCTTTAGTAAAGGGCACGAAGCTACGCCTATAATAACTATAACTAATATTTATAGACTAGGAAAAAGAAGTATAGGATTACTTAAGGAAGAACCTAGCGAAACGGTATATTTAAGAAAGTTAAAACCTAGCGGCTTTTCTTATACTTTAGGTACCTAAGAAAAATGGCAAGCTGCAACTCTATATAGATTATAAATAGCTAAATAAAGCTAAAATTAAGAACTAGTACCTACTACCCTTATTTACGGAGTTAATAGATAGACTCTAGGGAGCTAAGTAATTTATAAAATTTAATATACGTAACAGATATCACCACATACGAGTAGCTAAGGGACACGAGTAAAAAACTACGTTTAGGATATAATATAGCCTATACAAGTACTAAGTAATACCCTTTAGATTAATAAACGCGCCTGCGACGTTTTAGACGCTAATTAATAAAGTACTCTATAAATACTTAGATATATTTTATACTACCTACTTTAATAATATACTTATCTATTCCACCGGAATGCTTAAGGAGCACAAGGAACATATAAAGAAAGTACTTATAAAAATAAAAGCGTATTAATTACTTCTTTATCTAGAAAAACGCGAATTCTACGTTACTAAGATAGAGTACCTAGGATTTATTATCTCACGGGAAGGTGTGGCTATAGACCCTAAGAAAATTACTACTATATAAGAATAGTTAGAACCTAAGTTAGTAAAAGATATTTAGTCCTTTCTAGGATTTACTAACTTCTATTAGAAGTTTATTAAGAACTACTCTAAGACTATAACACTAATAATAGAACTTATAAAAAAGGACAAATAGACAAGCTTTACGGAAGAAGCTAGAGACGCTTTTAGGAAGCTAAAAATACTCTTCTTATAAGCACTACTACTATAGATACACGATTTAAGAAGATCTATAAAAATAGAAACAGACGTATTAGACTACGCACTAGGAGCGATACTCTTATAATAATATAAAAATAAGAAATAGAGACTAGTATTCTTCTATTTAAGAAAGTTCTTAGGAGCAGAACTTAATTATAACGTTTATAATAAGAAACTACTTAGGATAGTAAACGCCTTTAAATAATAAGAAACTTAACTCACTAGAGCACGCTTTAAAATAGAGGTGTAAATAAACTATTAAAACCTTACTAGCTTTATAATAACTAAGAAGCTTACCTAGAGATAGGTATAATAGGTTAAATTCCTAGTAAACTTCAATTTTACTATATACTATTAACTAGGAACGCGTAACGGCGCAGCAGCCGCCTTAAGTAAAAAATTAAACCTTACTAAAGATAAACTAGAGCTATATAATATAGTATTACAAGTAAAAAATAATAAAACTATTAAATATAAATAACTAATAATTAAGGTCCGCGCTGCTAGTCTGCATTACACTAGACTAAAGGTATATAACTTCTAGGACTATAGTTAACTCACCATAGAATAACAAGAGGAATACGACCTATTCTAGGACAGAATTAATAAAATACAACAAGATTACTAAAATAGACTTATTATAAGACTAGGGTATAAAGAAATCCTAATCCAAAGACTACACAAGCTTAGGGAATAGGGATACCTAGATATTAAAGAAACAACGCGTTAAATCGCGAATAAATATGCTATCCTTAAACTTAAGTAGGTAGTAACTAAGGGTTATAAGTAATTATTTAGCATGCTATAAAAATAAGCTAAAGAGATATAAGCCTTACAGACTACTATAACTATTATAAGTAGCAGAACAACTATAGTAAAGTATAATAATAGATTTTATAATAAAACTCCTAAGATTGCTATAGCTAGGAATAGAACGAATATGTAACACTATTATAGTAATAGTGGACTAATTAACTGAGATGGCTAAGTTTAGGCCTATAAAAGAATCTATAATAGCAGAAAAACTAGCCTACGAAGTGGATAACGTAGTGTTTGTAGAATATAGACCTCCTAAGGAATTTATTACTAATAGAGACAAGCTCTTTACGTTAAAATACTAAGATACATTTATAGTAGCCCTAGGCGTTAATAGAAAGCTCTTAATAAGTTTTTACCCCTAGACTAATAGATAAATAGAACGTACGAATTAGACCCTAGAATAGTACCTATAATTCTACGTTAATAAATAGTAAGATAATTAGGTAAAATTACTGCTAACGGCCTAGTTAGTATATAATAGCATACGGTTAGGAATAATATAGTATTCCCTACACTACGCTAACTATAGATATAAGCTAACTACTTATTAAGATCCGCGAGATATAGAAAGTATTTTTATAAAAGCCTAAGATAAGGCTTAAAAGATAAGGGAACTTTATAAAGTCTTAAAAAAATAAATTACCTAAAAAGTGCTTATAGTATTTAGAAACGTAAATAAGTAAAGGATTAAAGGACTAACCCTTAAAAAGGAGGATAAAGTTTTCCTATTATAAAAGAATTTAAAGATAAAATAACTTAGTAGAAAACTAGACTACCTTTAAGTAGGCTTTTTTAAAGTATAAGAAACTAAGGGACTTATTATAACTAAACTACTTTTATTAGTAGGCACGAAGATACACTTAATATTTAATAAATTATTATTAAAACTAGTACTACTAAATACTTTAATTAAGATTTAGTTAGATCTAGAAGACGATAAATACAAGATTAAAGAAATTAAGGACCTAAGGATAGTTTAGAGTTAGTAAAAGCACTTAGTAAAATAAAAGGGATAGCTTAAATAATATAATACTTAGGAACTAAAAAAAAAAACCTTATAAACTATAAAGAGGTATAGAGGGACTTCTATCTTAAGATAAGAGAAGACTAGTTCCGCTAAGGCTAAATAATAAATCTAAAAAGAAAGAAAGGTTAAAAGATAAAAAAAAATTAAAATTAAGTAAAAAAAGCTTAGCCTATAACTAGTTTAAGTTAGCCTTTAGAAGTGCGAGTCGCGATAGTTTATAATAATTAGTAATAATTATACTTTTTAGATTCTTCTTTCTTAAAGCTTTTATTATATTAGCAACACGCTAATTATGCTAAGTATAGTTACACTCTTTCTCCTCTACTTTAGCTAGCTCACGCTTAAGGCGAGTAGCTAACTCTTTCGCGCAAAGAAGCTCTAGACGCTTCTTACGCTTCTTCCTCTAAATACGCTCCTAATCTTTCTCAGGAACCCACAGGCTACACGGAGTGTAGACAGAAATATAGCCAGCACACTTCCTAGAAGCATCCACGAAGCAACGTAACTTTATTTTCTAGTAGCGCTTATAACTAGATATTATCTTTAGACTACGAGATTCCACCTTCTTTGCACGGGCACGATAAGTAGTAATAAATAAATAAGGCGCTTTTAGCATAGTTAGTAAGGTAAGGAAAATTAAGAGGAGGCTATAACCTGCCTTAAGACGCAGGAACGCGCACTTTTATATAAATTAATAATTATATACTAATAATATAATAAGGTAAAAAGGCAAAGTATTAGGATAATAACCTTAAGAGGAGGGATAGTATTATAATTATAAACTTTATAAGAATAAGGAGACTAGATAATTACGCTAAAGGGGTAATTATTAGTAAAATAACTAGGTTACGGGAACACATAAAGACGCAGTGTAGCTTAGATTAGTAATTACGTAATATAGTCCCGCATAAGCGAGAAGTCTAAGGGACTATAAAAGTCCTAGGGACTATAAAAGTCCCAGGGACTACAAAAGTTCTAGGGACTACAATAGCTTAGTAGGACTATAATAGCAATTTAGATAATAGTAAGGACTAAAATAAATAGTATATAGTCTAATAATTTCTCTATACATCTCTTACTTCTTATAATTAACTTAGTATACTATAAGTATATCTCTTATAGTAGATTAGTAAATCTCCTAATTAGTTATTCTATAGTTTATTATAGAATTAGATTATTCTAGAAACCTACTTTGTAGCTACCTTTAGCTTTTAATTACTAAATATCCGCAAGGCAGTTCCACCCTTAACCTATCTTCCCCTAACCTGGACCAGGCTTAGGTACGTAGAGCCCTTGTAACAGCTAGCTATCTAAATACAGGACGTGTAGAGGTGCCAGGACATCATGTGCTCGAACTACGCCCATGTATACTACTTTTAGCGTACTAAATTGTTGGTGGTGCGATTCTCCGATTATATGCCCGTCAAGGGCAACATAGTCGCCATATAGGCCCGCGAGATATTGCTGCAAAGGTGTATAGTTACAGCGCCGTCAGACAACGTTTGGTTAATAATAGCGAGATCTCGTAAGCAGGCTAGGCAACCGCGGAGAAGGAGTAACTTTAATAGTAAGCCTATAATAAAAAATATATTTAAATTACTAATCACGTCTGCGAGAAGTTAATTAGCATAAAATTAATTATTTTAATAATTACTTACTTAGTAGTAAGAGCCTAATTGCCCACTAAATAACTTACTAGTTTTAATATAAGATCTGTTAACTTATAGTAACGTAAAAGAGCTCTATTATATAACACTACTTTTCCTATAGTAGTAGCTTAATAGGGGTCTACACAAAGATTGTAGAGATATAAGAAAAGTTTTTACTATAGTTAAGGATAATAGAATTAACCTTAATATACTTATAGATTCTTTAAAGGCTAGCATGCTATATATCTTATAATATAAGGTATAGGAGCTATTACTACCTTTACTACTTAAATTTTAAGTATATACTATCTACTAGTAGCGTAAATTTAAAGAACTAACTTTAAAGTAAAAAGCTTAGTGCCTAAAGAATATAAAGAAGAAAAAAGAGCGTGTAGAGCGTAAGGAGCGTAAGGAGCGAGAGGAGCGAGAGGACAAGGATGTTAGGATCCGTTGAAACCCAACATGACGCGGGACGGGGTAGAAACACTTATCCGTGCGCCCAGCCAAGATTTCTGACTCAGCCACGGATCACGTGACTAGTCACGCGTCCCAGAAATATCGGGCGTCCCAGAAGTATCTTGGCACATGGGACTAGTCATGTATATAGGAACGCGATAGGGATTTTTTAACTTTGTGTTTAACATATTTATTAATCTATTGTTTGGATCTAAGAAGCAACCTTGTTAATTTAATTATACTATATATACCTTTAATACTAACGCCCTAGTAACAAGCGTAAGCTATTATTATACTTTTTACCTATATTACTAATACTCTTGCCTATGAACTTACTCTAGCCCTTTAGGATTAGCTACCCCTTTAGGATTTAATATTTTAAACACCCTTAATATAAGCGTTAATAATACCTTTTTTACTAACACGACAGATACTAGAATAGATACTTCTAATAAAATAGGTATTACTATAGCTAGAAAAGGAATAAAGAGCTTTTATAAGAAGTCTAACTTCTTCTACGGCAAATATAATTACACGGAACTATAAATCTTATAACTTAATTTATACTTTTATAAAATAAAGAAAGAATAAGAAAATAGAGATAAAACTATATTTACTTCTACCTATATAAAGGAAAATGCTTTTAAATAGATTTGTCCTTACGTTAATTAATACTTAGCCGGAGCTAATATAGAAGGCGACGCCACGGATAAGATTATAGAAAATTATAATACCTTTTATACTAAGATTAAATAATACTTTAAAATTACTAATTAGAAAGCTATCGCCAAACGATATATCTAATAACTTAGAGAAACCTATTTAATAGCTAAATATAAATCCGAATTCCGTAAGAACGCTAACTAAATTACGTAAAATAATAATAGTCTTATAACTATATTTTAACAGGAATTAAAGTAATATATACATAAAGAACTATTATAAAGCAAAGTAAAGACTAATATCTTAAAAGAACTTATAGTAGAAGTAACTTAAATTAATAATAAATAGTATAAACTAGAACGAGACCTACGCTAGAACTAAAATAAAAAAGGCTATAGACTACCTATAATAAAAGATAACTATTATAACTTTAAGTAGTAGTTATAGCGGAAAAACTAAGCTAATTATAGTTACTAACTAATGGAAGGAATCCAGTATTACAAAGTTAACGTAATAGAGAAAAGAATAGGAAAGATAAAAGGCTTCTATAAGCCTAAATAAGGACGTACCCTAGATAGAACCTATAAACAAGGGACCGGGGCACGACTTTGCTATATATATGGCAAACTAGGCCACATAGCCAGGAACTACAGATCTAAGAACAGGATTACTAGGTAGCTAAACGTACTAACTATTAATAAGGAAGAAATAACTAACGAAGAATAATAGGTAGTAAACGCTATTAAATAAATTAATATCTAAAATAAAGAATTAGAATAAATAAGGTTACCTAACTGGCGACTCTACAAGGATATATATAAAAGTTTAGATAAGAAAGAAAAAGAGTTAATACCTTAATCTCTTATACTTTACTTTAGCTAGAGCAAACTAGTTACTAGTAAGATAATAAACGTTTTTAACTTCTTAAAGGAATACTAGGTAGCTAAACCTACTAACTATTAATAAGGAAGAAATAACTAACGAAAAATAGTAAGTAGTAAACGTTATTAAATAAATTAATATCTAGGACAAAGAATTAGAACGATTAGGGTTACCTAACTTATAACTCTGTAAGGATATATATAAAGGTTTATATAAAAATAAGAAAGAGCTAATATCTTAATCTTTTATATTTTATACTAGCTAGAGCAAACTAGTTACTAATAAGATAATAAAGGTTTTTAACTTCTTAGAGCAATACCAACTAAGGGAAGGAGATTTTGGTTTTATAATAATAAAATAATAAGACTATATAGTAGTATTTTACTATACTTACTAACCTAATCTAGTTAGTAAAGTAGCACGTGAAATGGTAGACTATCGCTACGCCTATAAAGACCTTAAGAAGAAATACCTAAATAAAAACCTAAACTACGAACCATAGTATAACCTAGACTACCGCAACCCTACGCACGGTTCTCTACGATAGACCCTCTATAGAGAAGATTAATATACCTTTTATTACTAAGCTAAGGAATATAGCTACTTTCCATAGATATATTATTAATATAGATAAGAGTGGTTTAACTACCCTATTACTAACTATAAAGTTTATTTTTAAGATAAACGCGAAACACGATACTTTTTACACCTTAACTAAGTAATTAACGAAGTAATATTATTACTAGTTAATAAAAAATGCGTGTTAGATATATAGTAAACGTGCTTACACCTTAACTATAAAGAATATAGAGAATAAAAGAAAGAGCATAGGTTTAATCGCATACTAAAAGGGACTATAACCCTTATGATTAAATTAGTAATAAAGGAAGAAGATAGTAAAGCTTCCCTAAAAAAGGCTTAGTAGCAGTCTTAGGAGAAGAATAAAGAAAGATACCTTAAACCTATAGAGCTAGTAATAAAGAAAATGTCTTTTTTAGACCTAGGCTTTGGCAAGAGGACGCCTTTAAAGAAAGAAATCCTACTAATAGTTAGGCATTAATTAAGCTATTAGTAGAGCTTAAAGAAATATAAATAAAAGCTATACTAGACTTAGGAGCATAGAAAAGCTATATATTAAAAAAAGCACTTAATAGAGCAGGACTCTATAAGCGTAAGAAGGCTATGCCCTATGCTGTCTATATCGTAAATAGATAACTAATACATAGTAAAGCAACAATTAAATACAAGATTAAAACTACCCTTATAATCTATAGACACTAGGAATTAATTACCCTTAATATTATTAAGGAAGCTAATCACAATGTAATTTTAAAATTACTATAGTTAAGAAAGCATAATCTTATAATTAACTAAGAGAAATAAACGCTATCCATTAAGCGCTATAACTGTGTATTATAAGCAAGGCCTACGCATTTATAAAGTATAATAGTAAATAAGAAAGCTATTAATAAAATAGTCTCGTGACTGAAAGTTAATAAACACGAAATTAACTTCCTAGACGCTAGCAAGAATTACTAGGTTCTAAAGCGTAAGAATAAAGAGAATAGCACTCCTTTTAATATCCCTAATATATATAAAGAATATTGTTGAATGGGCTATACTAAGCCAAGCATATCGCGATATGATAGGGCTAGATAGTTGTACGATGGTACGGGTGAGAAAAGGGTCTGGTATTTAAGTCTTGTCTGTCTATTCTACGTACAGAGGAAAAGGAGTTATAAGGATTAATACTTATACATAGTAACTATAGTCTATACCTTTACCTATATAGTATTACATAACTATTATTACCTATCTTAAAATAATATATTAGGTAGCTACCTGTACTACGTACGGACACTAGCAACTTGTCTTTTTATGGTGTTACTTAGATCTTCTCCTTGGCTCGTATGGTACGTTTCCTAAGCATGCATGTAGGCAGCTATTGGTAGGGGGTTCCTTCCCCGTCCGGTGGCCATGTGCGCAGTTCCTCCTATTCGCATGCCGTGTGTACCTGTGACTAACGTGCGACCACTAGTAGCTGTTAAGCACGCGTGTTGTTTGTACTGGTAATTTATATAGCGAGTAGTAGTAGTGTACACGCGTAGGCAGTGTATTTGTAGCTAATAGGGGTTGTGTAGGTGCGTTGGTATAAGTGGGGTAGGTCCTTCCTGTTTAAATCTCATGTGTACCTATAGATCGTATGGCGAATAGCAGTCGCTGATAGTGGTCGTAAGGCTCTTATAGAGGTAGTATAGTATAGTTAGGCGGTGTATACTGCTCCTATTCTTATTCTCTCCTCTTCTTTTCTCTTCAGCGTGGTTTCTATTATCTTTATATAAGTTCGAGAAGTCTTCCTATCTCCGTACGGTGCCTTGCTGATTCTGATGTCTTTTAACAATAGCTTCGTACGCACACACACACACACACACACATAATGGCCCTTGTGCCGTCCGGCGGAAGCGCCGCTGTTCCTGCTGGCAGTGCCGGCCTCTTTGGCAACGTTGTTGCCGCGCCTGCGGGCGGACGCCTGCGCGTCGTCTTGCCCACTGGGCAGCCGGGAAACCGGCGTTTGATGCAGGGCCTCTGTGTGAACGTACGCATCCTGAGTATTGTCCTCTCTTCTCTATACGGAATACTAACTCTTTCTTAGGATGATGAGATGGCGCTGGCGCTGGCGCCCTCGCAAGACGTCGTCGTCCTTGTGCCTGCGGGCACTAATCTGGCGCTCTTTGTTGCCAAGATCATCCGCCGGGAGGGATACTTCCGTGCGGTGCTGGTGCAGAGCCGGGGGGTTCTGCGTGCGGGATGCCCGCAGCGGTGCGGCGGCGGTCCTGGGGCGCTGCCCTTCGTGGAGTGCCGCACGGTGGCGGACTTCCAGGGGGGGGCGTGTGGCTCCTGCGTCTGGCAGAGCCGTGGTGCTCGGTGCGGGCACCATGACTAGGTGCTAGGTATATTTTTTTTGTTATAATTAAGAAATTATCTTCTTTCTAATTACCCCTTTTTAAAAAATGCTGGTGCGATAAGGAGAGTGATAAAAGAAACTATAGTAATACATGCGTGCGAATAAATAGAGAAGAAGGTAGAAGAAGGAAGATAATATTAATCGTGTATTTTTATAAGGAAGTAGCTTCCCTGTATTATACGGAGTCTAATGTGTCTTAGACAGTGTCTATTCTGTTCTATACGGGGTCGATTCTGTCCACGAATGCTTTAACCTAGATCTAGAGCTAGTTTGTAGAGATAAGCTTCTCTAAGGCAGTATTTAGAGTCTTCTTTATATACCTATTTGCTAGGTTATCTTTTTTATTAATCTAGCAAACTTCGTTAATCTCCCTCTTTTTTGTACGATTTATAAAGTAATATAATATTAATTATAAGTCTCTTCTTATTTATTATATCTAGTTTAACAAGGCAATTATACAGCAACTTTAAGTTAGTATAGACAACTATAAGAATAGGTATTAGGTCTAAGTTTTATACAACCTATCTTAGCGTTATACTTAACGCTATTACGCTATTAAAGCTACTAACTATTTTATATAGCTTGCTAGTAAGTACACTTCGTGTAACTTACTTATATTTAACTAAGTTCTAATATATAATGTTACCTTTAATTCTAAAGCTATTCCTTTGTTCCGTACAGTGTTTATTTGCTAATATAATTACAAATCTAAGCTATAAGCTTACGTCTTTATTATTTATAAATAAACTATCTATAAAGATAAATAGTTTCGCACGAGTAAGATTTAATAGGATAAACGTAAGTCCTCATGCAAAGTTTTAGATTTACTATTTAAGTTATGCGTTAAGGTAGGAGATATCTATATCCTTTAGTTTAGTAACTTGTGTGGCGGCGGATAGATTAAATACTACCTTTAGTTAGTAAACTAAGATAATATATACTCCTCTTACTCTTTATATAATATATTAATATAGTGCGTTAATAGCCTTTAGGTTAATTATATAAAGTTAGCTAGATTATTCTTTCTACGTAAGTATAATAGTGTCTCCTTTTAGTAGAATTCGTCTACTATTAAACTCAAGGCTTTGATCGTGCGAAAGGATTATGTAACGTCGAAAAGAGTAGAGTGTTAAGGCAATCGTTGTTAATTAAGTAGCTACTCTACCGGAGCTATATGCTGTGTGGATCACGTGATTCACGTGCACGGGCCGCACGGGTGGCCCAAGCTTCTATACTAAACCGTCGCACACCCCCTTAGCTTTATGTTAATTGAGAGGTGAAGCTGAAATCTTGCTTAATTAGGTAACTAGATACATAAAATTATTATTATTATTAACGCTACCCTAGAGGCGTTACGCGATATTTATAAGATAGAGCTATTAAATAAACTTTTAATATTTAGCCTTTCAGAGGACTTTAGTAACCCTATTAGTGGCTATCTTATCTATAAGGACTTATTTAATAATAAGCTGCTAAGCCTTTACCTTTTATTAGATCTACATCTAATAAATATTAACGTAATAAACCTTTATATATAATTAAATAAGATCCTTATTAATAATTCCTATAGTTTATTAATTATTATAGTAGATCGCAGGCGTTATACCCTAAGTTAAATAAGATACTATTAAAGAAGTAAAGCTACATTACTATTTATAAATTAATAAAAAAGATTAAGAGTAGCTTTAATTTAGCAGTAGGCTTAGTAACTATACGGTAGATAGTCTATAAGTAGCCTAGGGCTCTGTCACATGACTGCACTAGTCTCATGACTCAGCTCGCTTACTATATACGAGCCTCTAATCACTCCATGTACTAAGAACAAAGAGATACTAATTAATATATATAATATACTATCTTTATATATACTACCTACCTGCTTATAGTTATAAGCCTGGCCTAATCCGCCCTTATCTATTAATTAAGCCTATACTATAGAGCAATCTCGCTATATTAAAGGCTAGCTCGTCGATCATCCTTCACGGTTCACACAACTAGGAACTATGGATCTATACTGTTAAAAGGCTTGCAGAGACTGGAGACGTATGGGGATATATTAATCCAGACCTGCCACATCTGTCGATGCTGAACAAGTCTCTACAACCTACACAGATCCATGTTACTAACGAAGACGGATCACTAGCGATAGAGCCTACGCCTGAAGCTCGAGCACAGTATAATTAGGATATAAGCTTTTACTATAAAGAGCTTAAAGAATATAGGTAAACTAAAGATAAAATTAGCTACATTAAAGCGTATATAGCTAATATAATTACGTAGGACCTAATCTATTAAATTAAGGACTAAGAGTCCCTCTATAATCAGCTTAAGACGCTATAAGAGCTCTACAGTCCTATAATAGCTAATTAAGAATATTAGGTCTAAAAAGCTTATAGTACTGCTAAAGTACTGCACGCTCGCAGGGAAAACTTTAAAAAATAGTATAGTATTTTTCTTACTACCTATAATAGGGCTAAATAACTTAAGCTACTAGAGACGCATAGCTATAGACCTTATAAGGACTTTATATAAGCTATTAAATAGATTAATCCTAGCTACGCTACTACTATTGCTATTACTATATTTAATATAAAAGTAAGCTCCTATAGTAACTCTATATAACTAATATTGCCTAATCTACTAGCTAGTTACCTACGCTACTATCGCACAACCATAATAAAAATAAACACACAGAGTAAAGCATTTGTAGCAATATCAAATTAAGAAGAGTTTCTGTATAAACAAAATAGCAGAAAGAGGCCTCGTTAAGACAAGCTAATAAAGCTATTACAACCCTATCTATGTAGCGACCTACACTACTAGGGGTAGTGCCCGTACATCGACACCTTATAACGCAAAGGAGGATTTGTCGAATACCCTAAAAAAGCTAAGAAGATAGTAGAGTTTAAAACTAAAGATAAAAATTATATACTAGATAAAATTTAGGAGAAGAATTAGCGCTATAAGAAGTAAAAAAGCTATAAGACCTACGCGTTAAAACCTAATTTAATAAAAATTAACGTAGGCGATGTAGCTATAGGCAACCCTTTATATAAGACCTATACTATTTACTTATTAGCGTTTAATAATTAGCTAGCGTATTAATACTTTTTGCTCCTCTATTTATAGACGCTAAATCCTGCTACTAATATCTATATTTATAATAATTCTACTAAGTTCTAATAAAAAGCTCTTATATTAACTGACGATATCGTTCTCGCAGGAGGCTTCGAGATAGCTATATAGGCATAGAAAGCGGTTAAGATACCTCTATTAATACTTTAAGGATAAAAGAAAATAAACTTAAGCGTATAGCCTTAATCCTAAGCTTCTTTACAAGCCTAGTCTCTCTCGACTAACTATTATTATTAAACGTCTACTTTAACTCTAGCAGAAATATACTACATTAATCTAACTTATTAAGTTTACGAGTAGAAGACATTACCACCCTTACTAGACTAGGTAGATACTAGCTAGTAGTTTATTAAACTAAACCTCTATCTACTTAATCCGCTTAGGCTTAGGCTTTTGCGACTTATTAACGTTAGCTATAATACTCTACTTTACCGCCTAGACTAAGATCACTTACTAAGACTTAGGTCTATATACTAATTGGATATCTAAGCAGCGACGCTGCTAATTAACTATTAAATTATATAATAAGTATATAATTATCTACTAGATCTACTCCTTATATAATTAACTACGAAGAATGCCTATAAAGTAAAGTATATTAAATTATCTTATAATAAACTAGCTATAAGATTAGAGCTATACGAGCCTTTAAAACTATTATTATTAATCTTATTAAGCTTAATACAAGAGCCTATAATAGCGACTAATACGTCTTTTATAGGTTTAATCTATTCTTAAAGTTCTATTTTATCTATATAATACCTAGACGGGATAAGCTTACGCTCTTGTCTATTATTAGGTAATTAGACTAAACTATTAAATAAAAATTTAATATTACTGTTACCTTTCTTATCGCTAACGACGAGCGAGGATATAGCCTAATAGATAACTCTACTAGAGACTACTATTAGAGAGAAGGTATTAAGCTACTAATTAGAGCTCTATATACTAAGGAATAAAACAGATTAGTAGAGCGCTCTAGTAGGAGTCTTATTAAGAGAAGTTATTTAATAAGGATAACTTTAAACCTACCTTTAATATTTGCCTCTAAAATTTACTCTATAGTAGTATACCTGCTTAATCGCACACCTACGCGATTACTAAGCCAAAAAACACTATTTGAAATTACCTATAGCAAGAAGCTATTAATTACTTATCTATATATCTATAGCTAGCGAGCATACGCACTACGCAAGTAGATACTACGCATAGACAAGCTTAGTTCTTAAGTACTAGTAGGATATTTAGTTAGGTATAACTTATTAAATATCTACTAAATCTAGATACTAAAGGCAAAAAGCAGAGCTTATAAAGGCAAAGTAATTTATATAAGAGATATTACTTTTAGAGAAGACCTCTTTTATTAATTATATAATAAAATAGATCCTCTACTATAAGGCTCTAAACTAGCCTCATTTACTTATAAGTATTAATTACCTATAATGCATAGCTAAGATAGCACTATAGAAGACTTATCTAAATATAAGCACACGGCAGATCTAGATTAGTATAGCTAGACTACTATATTTATAGAATAAAACTAATTAACGTAAAGAGAAATAATAACCCTACGCTAAACTAAAAGTTATAATTTATAGCTTTTAATACTAAATTAAATAAAAATACTAAGTTTTATAGCAGCTTACAGCGCTTATTATTAGCTACGCTAGCTAGCCTACTTTTAATACTTATATTCTTAAAAAAGCGTAAGCGCTAAACATTAGACTCTAACTTATAAATAGACATAAACTAAGTAGAGTATTAAAAACCAATTTATAGTAACCTTCGTTAGTCTTACATACTACCTAAATGTATCGGCGCAGGTTACTTAAAGGATTAATATTAGCGTATCTCTTAGCAGAGGTATATAGGAGTGCGTGTATAAGAATATAGCCTTGAATAAATTAAGTACCTATAGGCCTAGTACGAAAAGATACGGAAAAGGTACTAAACTATAAAGGCCCTAAGCTCCTCTAAATACACCTTTTCCTAAATGGCTAGCTAGCACATAACTGCTATAGGTTAACTATCGGTCTAATAGATCTGAAATAGGTCTGAATTAGATCCGTAGTTCCCTATCAGTCTAATAGATCCGAAATTGGTCCGATACAGATAAGTGTTGGTTTTTAAATAATCTTAAATCCTATCTTAACTAGCTAAGGGTTCTTATATTAACAAGCGATTATTCCTGTTACGCTACCCCCTCCTTTATAACTTGTAGATAGTCCCTTATCTATACCGTGTGTGAATTATTTCGCGCATTTTAGCTATTTCTAGCAACTAGCGCAGTTAGTAACGTTGCGATAGTAATTATAACTCTGCTAATTAGTTAATTTTTATTTATCTTATTTTACTAGTTGTGCGCGTTTGGTTGCGGCAACATGCCTAACTATAAGTTCCCTAAGCTATTCTTTAAAAAGTATAGCTACTACACCTCTTAAAACGAGAAGTGTAACCCTATAAGTATAGTAATTTTAATTTTAGTCTATTTTAATAATAGATTAGGTAGGTGCCTGACTTCGTAGAGTCTAAATTTTAGACTTTTAGGAGGGCCTTACGGGGTTAAGAGGGGGCTAGTAAGGAGGACGCTGCTAACCTCTAACCCACGCTTAATAAGGCTATAAAGGACCTAGACATAATTATACAGGTTACCTAAGCGGGTAAGGCTAGGCTAACTTTTATAGAATTACTACTCGCGCAGCATTCTGCTTCTATATAGGTAAAGAATTATCTACGGCGTGTGGAGAAGGCAGTGGATAATCTTTATAATACTATAAGGATGGCTTTAGAGGGGGGTTAAGGGAAGGGAAAGGGTAAGGGGAAAGGAAAGGTGCCTACTACCCTTAAAAGTGCTCTACTTAAGCCCTCTAATTTAAATAAGGAGTAGAATTTTATTTTTCTTTCTTTTCTTTCCTATACTATTAGAATTTAAAACTTTTAGGCCTACTACTTTGTTTCTTGCTCCTATAAGTAAATCTACTAACTTAATACCTTTAGTAGTCTAGGGTAATTTAGATACTTATTATAAAATTATTTTAACTTATAAGGGGCTTCTATAAAGTTTAATGCAAGGTACTATACTAGATTTAAGTTATATCCTACTTATTTAACTTTGTATTTAAGGGTATTTTAAGATAGCTTACTAGCTAAGATCTCCTTAACTTCTTATTTCTCTACTTTATTAATAGGGATACTTAGTAGTTTTAGAGCTTTTTATCCTAGTAGTATGTCTTAAGGATCTTTATAAAGGAAATTTAAAGTAAAGACATCGTAAATTCGGGACCCTAAAGGAAGTTTAAGTCTATATAAGTAACTAACTTATTCTATTACTTTAAAAGGGCCCTCCTACTTATTAGATAGCTTTTAGCTAGGTTTTAACACTACAAGATTATAAGCGTCTAGGTAGACTATATTACTAACTTCTTAGTTAACTAGGTAATAGTGTTAATTAATTATAAATTATATTTAGTTTTATATATATTTTATGTTTTCTTTTACTAGCTGCTAAGCGGCATGCATTTATTTAGCTAGCAATTAAGTATTTCTAATATTTAAATAATCCTAGGGCTTAGTGAATAAGGTAGGATTCCAATTCTAACTTTAACAGGGTTTAGAGCTATACAAGATCTAGTAGGGTGACATGCTAATAGCTAAAGAGGGTAGGGTAACCTGCACTCGATCAATTAGGGGTAGAAGTGAACTCTAGTTATACTAGTAGTAGGATACAAAGGGGCGTAGCCTCTAGTCAATATACTTATTTATAATTTCTGTCTAGCCATCTATCTCTTTATAGTACGCGGTAGATAGCTTCAATTTAATGCCTATAATTTAATAAAATTCTAACTAGAATGTGGAATCAAACTAAGGACCTTAATTAAAGATAATAGACTCTAGAGTATGTCTAAATTAGTATACCTATTATACGAACAAGTTAGCTATTTCGCGGGTATTAATTAATTTATAGTAAGGAGTAGATACTACTTATTTAGATAAATAATTAATAACTACTATAATCTAATTATATTTAGCCCTATCTTTAGGAAATTCTTTAAAGTCAATGCACAGATGTTGCATAGGCCTATTAAGGATAAGTAATAGATATAAAAACCCTAGAGTGGGAGTCTGCCTTGGGTGTGCACGTTGGTAGGGAATGTAGTTTTATACATACTACTTATAGGTAGCTTCTATTCCCTTCCAGTAGTACTTTCGAGAGAGCAATTAGTAGGTTTTTATATAACATAGATAAGCCGTTGACTTCTAATCATGGATTTCCCGGATGAGGCGGATACATAGAGTAGATTCGGAAGGGACCCACAGTCTATTATTATATAGAATAAGACTATTATAAATCTAATATTTCTTTAGTAGGGACTAGCGTTTTATAATAAATCTAAGGCTGTTCTCCTGTAGCAAGGCTTTAATAAGTTAATAAGAATTTAGACTTATAATGTCTTTATTAGTTAATAAGGCGAACACGTCGACTTCGGCATTAGACTTCTTAATATAGGTCTAGGCTAGGTTAGAGTTAATTTAGGAGTTAAGTTAATAGGGCCCTAAGAATACTTAGCTATAATTTTTATTTTAAATATCCCTAAGATCTATAAAATCTTATTCTTATTAACTTAAAATATTAGCTCTAGCGTTGCTTTTACCTAGCGTGTATTTAGTCTAAAAGTTAAACGAGGATAGCATTTAATACTAGCGAACTTAATAAGTATTACGGACCTTAGTAGTTATAAAGTATTCTAAGAATCGATAATTAAAAAAAACTTAAATTATAGTTCAGGTAGAAGCGAGTTCTGCGCGCTACTTAATAAAGGTAGTAATAATAGTAAATAATTTCTTAATATAGATCTCCTAGTTTAGTTTAGATCTAGTTAGGACATAACTGTAGAATGCCACTAGTTAAACTTTTCTATCTAAATATTCCTGGGATAGTACTCCTGTAATTACTCCGTCTAATACATTTATTTCTACCCTAGTAGGTAGTTTAGGGTTAAAGTAATAGAGGGTGGGGATAGCTAGTAACGCCTGTTTAATTTACTAGAAGGCGACTTTACACTCTAAACTCTATTTAAATAGGATTTAAGGACTTTATAAAATACTAATAGGCTTCGCAATGCGGGAGAAGTCCTTAATAAATTACTAATAAAACCTAGTACATCTAAGGAATAACTTTACACCTGTTACGATTATAAGGGATTCTAGTTCTATAGTGCTTCTACCTTGGCTAGATCTACCTCCATACTAGTATTAGTAAGAATATAACCTAGGTATAGGGTCCGAGTCACATGGAATTCACTTTTAAGGATGTTAACTTAGAGGCTGGCTTTCTAGAGACGATCTAACACCTTCTAAACGTGCTTAATATGTTCTTAGACGGTGTTAGAATAAATAAGGATGTCATCTAGATACGCAATATAAAAGTTATTATGATAATTAATAAGAATATTATTTATATATTACTAGTAGGTAGCTAGTTTATTATATAACCTAAATGGTAATACCTTGCACTTGTAAGTTCTATATTAAGTCTAAAACGTAGTGTACTCTTCTAATTTAGGATCTATAAAAAATTTATTAAAGGTAGCTTAAATATTAAATTTAGTAAATTTCTTAGCCTTGGAGGGGCAAGCTAAAAGTTTGTTAATTTTTAAAATTAGGTAAGAGTCCTTTTAGGTTAGAAGGTTAAGTTTGCAATAGTCTATATATATTTAAAAATCTCTATTTAGCTTTCGTACATAAAGGATGGGAGACGCGAAAGGGCTTTAACTATACTTAATAAATTCCTTTTAAAGATATTCTAGAACGTACTTTTTAATGGCCTTTAGTTCTTCTAGACTGGATTTATATAGAGGACTGTAGTTATTTAGAAGGGGTTTAGTAAGTATAATCTTATAGTTACATAGTTAATACGTAAGTAGCTTATTAGCCGCAGTCTTGCTAAATACATTCTAATACTAATAGTATATTTAGAAAAGTTATTCTTTAATAAAATAAGCATTCTTAAGATTTTTAGCGTGGCGTTAAGTTTATATATAGTTTAATAGGCATTCGATTTCGTACAGAGAAGTAGTAAAGAATTTATTAACTAGCTTTTTTATATCAAAGTAAAAGGCGTTTACTAAGATAAAAGTAATTATAGGCATCCGCATTGCCTGCGGAGCGGATGCGGAATAGGCAGGTTTTAGAGCAGGATCCTAAGAAACTAGGGGCACTATCTTCCTACTTAGAGGGAGAGAATAAGGTAGTCGAATAAGGCTCTTAATATAATTAACTATAGGGCTGTTTTTTATCTAATATTATTCCTGTTCATATAGGATATCCTGGCGATAAATATCTTACTACACCTTTAAGTTCTAAATTAGCTATTCTAGCTATATTAAGATACTTTTAGAGGGATCGTAGGTCTTAGAATACTTTACTAGCTATAAGATCTAATTCTATTTTATATCTAATTAAAGCTTAAAGCGCTTAAGCTATTAGAGTCCTAAGATATAATCCTATATTCCTAAGTCTATTACTATAAAGGGGTAGTTATAAATTATTCGCCTATCTATCTTTATATATAAATAAATGTATTAGTCTACTAGGGCACGAATCTTATTTAAGAACCCTTAAACTATAACGCGGTATAGGAGTTTTTAGATAAGAATATAAAGTAACTAAGATAAAAAAGCTATTTATTAAAAATTAATAAAAAGAAAACCTTAGGCACTAGTGTTAATAAGGGTATTAAATTAGATCCTGTACCTATTTAAACAGAGTACGAGGGAGGTTTGAAAGTAAGGACCTCTTAGTAACTTTAATAAATCTATATTAGAAAGGTTATACTTACTTATACCTAGGGTAGAGGCTTTTCCTAGGCGTCTTTGTTTTCTAGGGATGCTTCCTTATCCGCATTAACATATTCTTAATTAGAGTCTGGTTCTACTCTAATCTCGCAGACGCGGGGTTAAGGGCAATCTTTAATAAAATATTTTAACTTTCTATAGTTATAGTAGGTATTAGAACTTATTTATATTATTAGAGATTACGACGGCAGGACTGTCCTGTCTTAAAGCGCATTTAGAGTAGATTCTTTAATAGGTTTATATAGTACCTTAGTTAAGATACTAAGGTGAATTTCTTCCTTATAGTTCTTCTAACGTAGAGGTTAATTTATACTAGTTATAAAGTAAATAAAGAGACTTATTAGTACATTCCGGGTTTCTAAGTTAAAGGCTATTAGGTAGGCTACTATTTTTTTAAAAGAATTATTCTATAAGTGCTGAAACCCTATATTTAGAGCTCTTAAGGATAGTGTTATCTTTTCCTATAAAAATAGAGACTATTTATTCTTATAAACTCTACCTTAGATTACTACACTAATAAACTTAGCCTTAAAGGCAAGGAAAGTTTCCTTAAAGGTTATTTTTAAGTATTAAAACGTGGTCTAGTACTTAGCTTCCTTGTTACTAGATATAAAAAAGGATAATAGTAGTTTAATTATCTCCTTAGCATTTCTAAACTGTAACGTATCTAAAGTAGCTAGGTACTAGGGTTCTAAATATTTATAAGTAGTACTAAAAGTATATCCTTATACTAATACTATATAAGTGCGTTTACTTAGGTAATAATTTACGTTAATTTTAAGACGATCCCTAATTAATACTTACTATTAAGGAAAGGTAGGTTCTTTTTTATTAATTAGGGATTTTATCTTAAGAGTTCGCTTAGATACCTTTACTATAATAGTGGCAAGAGATTTGGACTAGTATCGGAGGGCTATTAGGGGTAATTTAATTATAGGCTAGGCTTAGTCCCTAGCTTAAAATTTTTTAGTTAATTACTCTAATTATGCTTATATTTAACGCAATTAGTTCTAAAGAGCTATTATTAGGTTAGTAGATTAAACTAAATTAGCTTTAAGTCTAATAATAAGATTATTTAAAATATTATTGCTTTTTTTGTCTTCTTCGCTCTTCGAAGGTTCTAAGGGTGGCTAACGGTCTCCCTAAGTCCGACTCCAGGCCGCCTACCATGCCGTTTTTAACAATAATAAAGCAGATATTAACGTTTAATTTTAAGTTTATAAGTTATTAGTAATTACTACTTTTCTACCTTAGCGCAACTTTACGCGACTTTTCTAAAATTAACCTAATTTATTTATAATTAGAAGTTCTAAATTTAAAGGCTTTAGTTAGTAAAAGGTTTCTAGAATCCTGCCTATAAAGAAAACTAGGGACGCGCTAACGCGGGTCTGTTTCGTTCTTATAGTAATATTTTTTAAAGCTATTACTAGTAGTAGCAACCTTTTCTGTATAATATATTAGCGTAGGTTACTTAAAGGATTAATATTAGCGTATTTTTTAATAGAGGCATATAGGAGTGCGCATATAAGAATATAGCTTTAAATAAATTAAGTGCCTATAGGCCTGATACGAAAGGATATAAAAAGGTACTAAACTATAAAGGCCCTAAGCTCCTCTAAATACACCTCTTCCTAGATAGCTAGCTAGTACATAACTGCCATAGGTTAACCGTTAGTCTAATAGATCCGAAATAGGTCTGAATTGGATCCGTAGTTCCCTATTGGTCTGATAGATCCGAAATTGGTCCGATACGGATGAGTGTCGGTTTTCGGATAATCTCGAATCCTGTCTTGACTGGCTAAGGGTTCTCGTGTCGACGAGCGATTGTTCCTGTTACACTAAAGGGTTAATAAGGTCTAAAAAGCCACCCTAGAAGAGTAGCAGCTTCTTTATTAATATATACTAGTTAGTATACGTAGCAGCCTTAGCTATAGCATTAAAAACACGATTTCACTACTCCAAGTTACCTCCTAAGCCGCGTTTCTATAGAGATGTGATAAGGATACCATCTCCACACAAGGAAGGTTTTCTCTAGACTATGCAATAGGAGATTAACAATATAAAATAAAAAGGCACGTATAAGAGGATTATCTAGTAAGAGTTAAATTTATAAGACTAAGAAGTCCTCTCGTTAATATAAGTTTTTAAATTTAAGCTTAATAATTAAAGATACTTTATTAAATATAAAGCGCGCATCTGTGTACGAGGCAATTTATAAATAACTATTAAAGATACTTACGTAGCTACTTTAGTAGTTTAAATATTCTAAGCTTTAGTTACTATAGCTATCTACTTTAATATAGAGATCTATTAGTATAATACTATTAACGCATTTATAAACGCTTAGCTTATAATACTAGTTTATTATTACTTATTAGAAGAATTCTCTAATCCTAATTATTTATAAAAACTACGTTAAGCTTTATATAGCCTAAAGACCTTACTACCACTCTAGTATTAAGAGCTTACGAAGACGCTTACTAAGCTAGACCTACACGAAGTTAAAGACGCTCCTTGTCTATAGAAGAATGACAAGCTTTTAGTCTTCTTCTATGTAGATAACATTGTCGTACTCTGCCTACCAGCCCACAAGGCTGCACTACATGAATTCGAACAGAAGCTCCTACATCGATATGAGATTCAATCTCTAGGAGAGCTACAAACGTTCTGTGGCATTCAAACGCATAGAGACCGTGAGAATGGATCTATCTGGCTATCACAAGCCTTGTATATTGAGAAGCTTGCTCAGAAGTATCCTTCACCAAAGCCATACACAAAGTCACCAGCTACACCACTACCTCTAGAAGAGCTATTACCGTCCGAGGATCAGGCAAATAACTTCACTAAGCATAGATATGCCTAGCTTGTAGGATCTATAGGATATGCAGCTAGAGCTACTTAACCTAATGTCTTAAAAGCTTATTATAAACTAGCTAAGTTTCTTATAAATCTATCTTTACGTTATTTTAATATAGCCTATTAGACTATTACCTACCTACTAGGCACTAAAAATCGAGCTCTCTACTATATAGCCTCTATTTTAAATAAATTAGTCTATATAGCTAATTAATCTTAACCTAAGTTCTTTAGAGCAACAGATGCATTATACGCTAATAATAAGATTATACGTAAGAGCTCATAAGGCTATATCTTCTTCTTATTTAGCGGACCTATAGACTGGGAAGCAACACTCCAACGCTGTATTATAAAGTTAACTATGGAAGTAAAACTAGTCGCCGCTTCGTCTATAGGCATTAAACTAATCTAATAATAAAAAGTTTTTAAATATATTAGCTTTAATCTAGATTATAAACGCCTTTAATACTATAATAATTTGTAGACTATTTAGCTTTTTATGTCTACTACGCCTTATTTTAAAACTACTATATAGCACGTTAATATCTATTATCACTAGCTTCGCTAAAAAGCTTAATCTAATAATATTAACCTCTTATACATCTAAATAACCTATTAACTAGCTAACGGCCTTACTAAGTTACTACCTAGGTAAAAACATAAAAACTGGGTTTCTTTTCTTTATTTTTAATTATTTTCTTTAAACTAAATAAACTTTACTATAACATAGTACTCTTCCTGATTTTTCTCATGTGGTTTTATAGGTTTAACGAGGCTATATATCTACTAAGCTCTATCCTATATACAGCTCTACGCTGTACTCCTACACTTTACTTAGCTCTATCATGTACTTAGCTTTATGCTGTATTTCACTTCTTACATAAAGTAAACATGCTCGTATTATGTATTAAGCTCCACCTACAAGGCTTATCAACCTCAGTACAGAATGCGAAGCAATCAGGATCTTAGTACTAGCTTTAAGAGACGTCCTACTACTAAGGACGCCTATAGTATAAAGCAAGATTTACTTATACTATAATAGTAGATAGCTACCTACCTAGGACTGCACTAATACTAAGACTAGTTTTTAACTTTAATGTAGCTACTACACAAAGGTAGAGAGGGACCTATAGCTAATATTAGCTTTAAACCTGCGTTTAAACCTAAAGGGGGTGTATAAGTAGCCTAGAGCTCTATTACATAACTATACTAGTCTTATAACTTAGCTCGCTTACTATATATAAGCCTCTAATCACTCCATGTGCCAAGAACGAAGAGACACTAATCAACACACACAATATACCAACTTTACACATACTACCCACCTGCTTACATAGTCGCCTTCTAATTAATAATTATACTATAGAGAAAGAAATATTATCCTTATAAGCTTTAACGTGTCTTTATATTATCTACGTACGAGGTGTCTAACGCGCTAAAGAATAAAGGATTGTAGTAGTTATTATTATTAAATATAACCTCTATAATTAAGTCGTCGTAAGAAACTTTAATAGCATAATATTAAGTCGCGAGTACGTATCGCCAAACGCATTATATAGCTACGATATATAATTACCCTAAATTAGTAAGATAGTAAGCAAGAACAATGTGGCTATAAGTAATATTAGGCCGCGTCTAGTAAGTAATATAGGCTAGGTGGCTAATAAGCTCCTAATATAGCTTTATACGTTAAACGTTTGTCTCCTTAATTAACTTGTTAAGAAAGTTAACGTTAAGCAGAAAGGTAGGCTTTTATAATCTACTAGCTATATACTATACTTCTTATAAATTTTATTAATATATATTTCTTAAATAAGCCAGATCTTCTTTTTTTTTTTGTAATTGCGGGCGATTTAGACGTCTAGGAACTAGGCTAGATCTTTTATTACTTTAAGTCTAAATTAGTTCTTTAACTTATTCTTAAAGTCTTAATAAAGATAAGTGTTTATTAGATAATACGCTATTACTATATCGTCGACGTATATAAATAGGATAAGCTAATTATTAACGTATAAGCACGGGAAACATTCTACGCGTTTAAGTCCTAGTAGCTTAACTACTACTCTAAATATATTATACTATAAGAGTAGTATATCCTTTAGGCCGTAGAGGGCGTAAAGCATCTCTAGAAGGTTACTATCTACTTCTTTAAAAATACTAAGAGTCTTAGCGTATAGCTTTTAAATAAGCATAAAATTTAGGAAAGTATTAAGTACGTTATATTATTTTAGCTTTAAGCTAAAGTAGTTAGTAATTATAATAATTACTTAAAAGGTATAGGCTATAAAGGTAGTAGCGTAGATATTACTAAACTACTCCTATAGGTTTCCGTGTGCAATAAGTTAAGTCTTATACTTATAAAAATAACTATCCTTATTAAACTTGTATATAAATACCTATATAAGCGGGATCACCTTAACGCCTTTAGCCTACGTAGTTTAGTATATTACTAAGGTCTTGCGAAAGTAACTTTTACCCTAGACCTTTTAATACTTATGCTTAATAGCTTTTATAAACTTAGCGCTGTATAAATATAACTTTAGTTAGCTAATATACTTTAGGGTAGGCGGTAACTAGCTTTAATAAATTTAAAAGTTATCTACCTTTATATTACTAGTAATCGTTATCGTAGCAAAGGTATGTAAGTAATTCGTAACGTTTTAAGCCCCTAGTTAAATAGCGTAAGTTTATAAATTACCCAAGTTTATTAGTTTTTAAGCGCGCTTTATAATAAGTACGTTATCTTATAAGATATTTAGATTTTAACGCTATAAAGCGTTATTACTATATTAGTGAGGTATATATCCTTTAATTTTATTAGCTAATTAATTAGTAACTTTGTACTATATAGGCGTAAGATAAAAGTTACAAGCGTAGTAGCGCCCTATAAAATAATTTACTATCTAATTAAGAAAAGCTAATATATCTATATAGTTATTAGAAGTATATTAATATTAAGAGGTTAATAGTTTATTAGCGTTACCCCCTAAAAACGGCTTAGTCGATTGTACGGTAGGCGTTGGTGTCAGTATTACTATAGATTTGGCCTCGCCGTAGAGACGTCGCTAACGTGTTATTATAAGTTCCTTAATAGATACATTATTATCCTCGTACGCCTCAGGGTCATTAAGTAACTTAATAACCTCCTTAATTACTAAGTTATCTACGTCGCTATTATAGCTTTTATAGAAGGTAAAAGTATTAAATACCACGTCTCGCGTACGGATAACTTAATCCTTTGTTAGTAACTAAATACGAATGATATTGGTGCTATCGTAGCCTACGAGATAGCTAATTAGGGCGCACGAGGCTATCTTTACTCTACGTAATAGATGTTTATTAAGGACGTACGCGCGATAACTAATTAGTTAAAAATAGCTTATTATAGACTTTTTACCCGAGATAACCTTATATAGCGTGCGCTAATTAAGGACTTTAGATAGTATTTAATTAAATAGGTATACTACTATCTTTATTAACATATTTACTAATTACTCTAAAAGGTTACCCTAGAGGCGTAAGGCGCGGGCCTTTATTATAATTAGCTTATTAGTAATTTTAGCATCCTTATTTTACGTAAGAGTATCTAGAGCGAATAGCTTAAAGTATATATCTAGGTTAGCGTAAAGTTATTTTATAAAATTAATAATACCGCGCTTAGCGTTAAGCTTAATCTCGATTATATTTTAACTATACTAACGCTAGATTTATTATATAGTGTTTTACAGCTAGTGGCCTAGCTAAGCCTCTACTTTTATTAGAAAGGACTCTGCTTTATGCTAACGTAATTGTTAATAGATAGTATAAGCACCCTACTTATTACTATTATAATAAGACTCTCCCTATTATCGTAGTTAGATAAGATTAATTAAAATTTAATAGAAGGGACAAATAGCATCCTTTAGTATATAGTAAGAAACCTACTCTATTAACTTTAATTCTATGCAGATTTAATAAAAGTCTTAATTAGCAGGCCCTATTACTATTACTCCTTTAATATTATTATTTAGGTAATCTATAACCTTGCGTCTTAAATAGCCCTAAAACATATAAGTAAGTATTAAAAAGATTTTTTAGGTCTTTTTTAGTGCTTCTAATAAGCAAGTTTAAATTATTATTATAAGTAAGGATGATTTTATTAAACGGCGAGAAATATCTACGTTAACAAGCTAGTAGTCCTTATAGTACTTTAGGTACGTAATAATACTATGTTTGTTATATAACGCATCTTAACCTAAGTTAAAGTAGATACTATTATTATAATAACGTCTAAGTCTAATAACGCTTATAATGAAACTAGGTACTAAAGTAACGTAAGTAATTAACGTTAGTGCTATACCTATTAGTATATTAATTATAAGAGTTATCTTACCATAGGCCTTAATTTTATATTAGTACTTACTTACTTAAATAATTATACTAGTATCCTTAACGCGCTCCTGCTCCCAGCCTACTTAATTAGTTATATTAATAATATAAGTATTAGAACCTAGGTTAAGGATCTATTAGTCTTAGAAATTTATAGTATACTTATTAATAGTAGTAATAGTTAACTCGTCTAATAAAGTAGCTAAGACCTTAGTTGCTATGCTATATAAGTCTGTTATAAAAGATAATACTCTATTATTTAGTAATTATCTATTATTAAGTTAGGTGGCCGCGATAGCTAGTGCTATCTTTAAGAAATGCCTATTTAATACGCTAGCGCGTAGCAGGATTTTCTTAAAAATTACTTAGTTATAAGTAGAAGTCCTTATTAAGGTAGTAGTATA
Source organism: Bimuria novae-zelandiae CBS 107.79 (assembly GCA_010015655.1). Lineage (NCBI taxonomy): Eukaryota > Fungi > Ascomycota > Dothideomycetes > Pleosporales > Didymosphaeriaceae > Bimuria > Bimuria novae-zelandiae. The sequence goes on along the minus strand of ML976697.1, from coordinate 118,190 downwards.
AACTATAATAGTATTTATTACTATAAATACATACGTTCTTTAGCGCTTAACTTATAGCCTTATTATTACTTTACGTTTTTACTACTTAAAGGTCACCTGCCATGCTATTAAGCTTCTAGGAACTAGGTTAGACATGTTAAACGTATATTATATATATAGTAACGTAGTCCTTTAGCGTAGCTATTTACGTGTTATTATTCTCGTGCTTAAATAACTTAATTAGCTTAGGCGTGGCATAATTAAGGTTAATACTTTTAATAATTATTAAAAAGTCTTCTTATATACGCGTGCCTTTTACGTTAGATAGATTAATTTTAGCGTACTAGCTAATAACTTTAATCTATAATTATATCTAGTTTTTAAAGTTATATAATTTTAGTAGGGTACATAAGCGCTTATAATTATTAATTAGGTTACGTTAATAGACTACTATTAATAGCGTAAAGTGCTTTTTAAGGGAGATAAGCCGCGCGTGCGGCGTATCCTTATTATATAGTAGGTAAATATAGTGCTTAGTAATTATCTTACTAATATCCATGTTTAGATTTTAAAGTGCCTGCTTTTAATTAAGATAGCAGGTATATTGCTTCTCGTATTAATTATACGCAAATTAATAGCGTTAAAATTCATTATTATTAAGGTTAGCGTTAGCGTATATTGTACTAGTGTCAGATTTGATAGTGTTCTGTCACTTTGAGATAATGCAATGATGAGAATTAATGGTTGTGATGATTTATTGATGATGTTGGTGTTCTGTGTGTGTGTGGAATGCAGATGTGTGCGAGGCTCCAAATAAGTGCCGCTGCAGCGCTAGCCCTATTTAGAATAGTACAAAAGAGAGAGTGCTCCAGCCTCATGTCCACAACAGATAGAGGCCATATAATCGGACAACTAGGTACCTTGGTAACTTTGTATTGGTGCGCCATAGGCTCGACAGGCTCTATTAGTAGAGGCAAGTTAGCTATAGCGACGTCGGGGTTGTAATACTGCCATAGATCGTGCTACTACGCGGCATTCTTGCGAAGAAAGATCCATGCCTGCCAGTCCTCAGGCTTGTTAAGGATTACTATAACACGCGTTGTCGTAGGATTAAATTCTATCGCCATCGTGGAGTCGTGCAGCTATCGTATGCAGTAGGTATTACAGGATTATTATAAATAATTACAAGATTGCAGGTGAGTAGCAGCCTTAGCAGGTGCAACCAGGCTTATAACTATAACGTCGAAAAGAGTAGAGTGTTAAGGCAATCGTTGTTAATTAAGTAGCTACTCTATAGGAGCTATATACTATATAGATCACGTAAGTCACGTGCACGGGCCGCATGGGTAGCCTAAGCTTCTATACTAAACTATTATAAATTATTTTTAGTTTCGCACGAAAACCAGCTTTTCGTAGTTCCTCCTCTTCCCTTTGTAAGAAACTAGGGGTGACAATGCTAAGCGTATTATCTATTTATATTCTTATAAGGCTAAAAGTTAGTAGTCCTTTATTTATACTAAGTAGGCATAGGTTATATAAAGAAGAAGTTATTTTAAGTACGTTTTTATAGTAGTTATAGTAGATTTTAAACTAATATAGTCCTAATTTAGCTGCTCCTTATAGTAGCTTGACAATACGTAGTATGATATTAGGCGGGAAAACGTTTACTAGCTCCTTTAGTAGCTTTGCCTATATCGTACGGAGTAGCCTGTTTGTAGACTATACGTACGCTTATATAATATTACAACTTTCGCAATATATATCGTGCGAGATAATTAAAATTAGGCCTAACGTAAGAATAAGCCTCTATCTTATTTTTTAAATTATTAGTAACTATATTAAGATCTCTTCCTTTTCCTTATTACAGTATCTAGCTAGGATAAGTTATAACTTTTTATATAATTAGGTTAATTTGCCTTTTATTTCTCGTATAAGGCGGAGATTAAAGATTTAGCTAGTATAGATCTTTAAGTTAAACTTATAAATTTTAAATATTCTATTTGTAATTAGGGTGTTTATCTTTATATAGTTTAATTCTTTAAAGGACGCTTTTAGGTTTATAATTACTCCTTCCTACTATAGCCTTAAAAAGAGTTTATACGCGTCTCTTTCCTTCTACGTAAGGTATTAGATATAATAATTTTCTGTAGTCTCGTGCGGAGCTTCTCTTTATAAGGTATTATATTATATAGGGTTCTTCCTTAGTCTGCCTCTTCTACGTATCTGTGGCTATTTATCTAGGTATATTGGTGGTGGTGGAACCGCATCCGGAAATGGAGGTTTCCTGAGCGGGAAATGGACGCTCACTTGGCAGCTCGCCGCTTTTATCTGGCCCGTGCACCGACCTCATCGCATATAAGCATGCTGCCCCCGCCAGCCTACCCTTCTCCATCTATCGTCTCTATGCTCCCAGCACCCCCTTTCCTCCTAATTGGTCGCTCGGACTCCTTTGTGAGGTATTTTCCCGCCTCTTGGCAAGTCATGCGACCGTGCAATGCCCGATGGCTCCAGTTTCCCCCCCGCTTTGATGGGCCGACGACGAGGGTACTGCGCCGTGTCTAAGGCAATTCTCGTATTCTCCTTGATGCTCCGCAAGCGACTTTATTCCACTCTGGATTCAGCCGCGAAGGGTCGCTCGCCTTTCTCATGACTGAGCAGTGTTTATGACATCTACCCTCGACTCCGGCACCGCCTGGGAACAAATTCCGGCCAACCCTTTGGTTCCTTCTTCCAGAAAAAGCCGCATACTTGCTCATATCAGAGATTGTCGACCTGCCACGTCATCGATCACGCGGGATGGCGACAGAAGCGCCTTGCACACCGCGATAACGTCTGAGCGGCAGGGGTCAGACCCGTGCAATATCAGCTGGGCCCTCAACAGTTTCACGGAAATGCAAGCCTCGTGGAAACAATTGGCTCAGAATGCTGTTGCTGCAAAGTCAGTCCCACAAGAGCCAGACGAGGCAGACTCAGCTAGGCTACAACCCGCTGTTCGGCCGAGCAGGACGGTAGTGGCATGTACTCGCCTAGCCTGCACTCGACAAACTGTAGCCTGGGTCCGCATAACTGCTTGCATGACGGCAGGCTGCGTTCCGGCGTCACAGATCCAGCTACCTCTAACTGAATTTCGCATGATGCGTCTTCTGTGGATTCAGCGGGCAGCTCTACTGCTGTCTTGCCTCGAACTTGGTCGTTCGATTTTGTTGGCCTTCACCGGAGCAAAGTAGAGCCAACATAAACCGCCTCCTTCCGTAGCATATTCGCTCGCGAACGGCCTCCAATCCCCGCGCCACTTCTGCCTCCTATCCTTCGGTTGAACCCCTTTTGGATTCGGATTTGGACCCGCTCCCTGATTTATGCTGATGCCGGACATGCTTGCCCGGTCACATCACAAATTACCAGCAAGGCAACTAAGCCGCCTAGGACGCTTTGCTAGTGTCTCAGCACGAGGGAGCAGACCTGGTTGTAACTTCAGCTAGACAAGCTGGACACTCAGCAATCTTCCGGGATTAGCTTCCCCACGGGAGCCCATTGGTCTCAATACGTCCAGTTCCTGTAGAGGATCACACTAGACAAGCATGGCAGATTACAAACCACAATTCGAATAAGCAAATGGCGGTCAAGCCATGCATCAGCCGAATTGCACTGCCTGGTGGTTGGGGCTTTAGGTGCACGCACGGCAAAGTTGCACTCCAGTGCTTCAGCTCCGTCAAAATGAAGGGCCATAGTGGGCCTTCGGGCCCGAAAAGGGCACATGTGTGTGTCCACTTCCCTGCAAAGCTGAGTCCGCGTTATGAAAAGCCTCGACGAGAATTTGAACCCAGGTGTGAGTTTCGGGGTCGCCGACGAGGTGACTATGCGTGAGAGGTTCGCCCTGAACAGCTTGCTATCGAAGGTGCACGCGACATGGACTTCTGCTTTCATGGCCTTGAACCGACCCTCGACAGAGAGGCGAGCTGTATATTGGGGAATGCCCTGCCACATGCAGCGCTGGCTCTGCAACTTCCCGTACCCAAGATGAGGATTTGCGGAATGGTCACCAACATCACGTCCGAGAGGAAAGGGGGGTTCATGGGAAGGTTGCATCGCCCCCGCCACCAAATCTGACTCCGACCTGGCGGTTCGTGGCGTCCCGACCGTCGTTTCGCATAGACTGCCGACTGCTGTCTGCCAGAGGGCTAAGGTTATTTCAAACCAGCTTTTCGACCACCTAGTTGGCATGTAGCCGCGGAAGCCGTTACCTACTTAAACTGTCACAATTCCCACTTCTTCGAACCATCAGAACGCTTTAAAGCGACGACAGCAGCAATGGGAACATGCAACCCGCCTTTTTCTCATCTTCCGATCGAGATTCGATTCGTCTATGAAAAACTTCCTAAGGCGAAGCCGGCCTCTCGACGCATACCTCTAAAGGGCGCGCCGTATCACGATGACAAAACTCTCAGTATCACCAGCATTCCGCGCTGCGATCCTATTGAAGTCACCAGCTTAGCATACCTGGGTAGGCAACCCCTAAAGCCGGTGGAAACTGGACTTAGTTAGAGTAACGTGCCCACAGATAATGGTGCATCAGACGGTCCGATTAGTAACGGTGGCGACCGCGAGGATGGAAATGACTGGAGTAGTCCCGCCGATCACGATGACGATTGGACGCTCTCTCGCCGGGAGAGAAGCCTCAACTACGAGCAAGATAGGTATGCTAGAGATATTCTCTCTGTAAAGGATGAGAGCCAACATAGCGGTTCTCCTGCTGAGCGTAGTAGCCAAGGCAAGTGAGCCGCTTGAATTGGTGTGCTTACCTGTGACGAGTCTAACACTGCGTAGAGATCGAAACCAGCATTAACGGCCATCAGATACACTCGATGGCCGATAATGGTGAGGAAGGTGGGTGCCGTCCGGAAAGAGCAGACGCGAGCCCACAGAACACGATAGGCTATCCTGCATCAACGTTGATGGAACCCGAAGTAATTGATTTGGCGGATAGAGGTAAGCATAATTCTAGCATTACGCAGAAACAAAATGGAATTAATGCGGACATAACTGGTGTAGGCGACGAGACTAGCGATAATGACGGACGTGAAGGGGAGAGCGAGTGCCGCTCGCAAGGAGCAGAGTCGAACGCACAGAATGCGATAGGCAGTCAAGCACTAATGTTAGAGGAAAACAAAGTTATTAACTTGACAGATTCAGGTAAGCATGCTGCTAACATAATGTGTAAACTGAATGGAGCTAACATAGGCGTGAATGGTGCAGGCGATAAGAAAAGTGACAATAACGACGGTGAAGGGGAGGGCAAGTTTGGGTCACAAGGAGTAAGGACCAGCAGCGTTCTACAGGAGGCTCCTGATTCTACAGGGCTTGAAGCCTCTTTAACCCAGTTACTCTCGCCTTTGAGCAGCAACATCCAACCGGAGGATGCCGTGCCTAATGGCGATCCACTGCTTATGGCGGGTACCGGCATATCCTCTAGCCGCCAATCAATTCAAAGGACTAGTGGTCACGCCATCCATGATTCCATGGTCTACTCACGGCAGCCGCATAAGACTAACCAGGCCAGTGATCAAGGTAAGCGCTCACGATTTGCAAATGCCTTTGCGGTGCCTAACAGTAGCAAGGCAACTCTCCGACGCCTAAGAGCGTCAACAGTGGTGGCCATGGCGATGGCACGCACGATGATAAAGAAGGTGATAGTAACGACCGTAGTATGAGCGGCGCATCGCCGGTTCGGAAACGGAAACGCGGTGGTTCGTTCAATGCTATTGACTGCAAGCGGCATCTTCGCGCATCCAACGAAACACGGAAACGGCAATCCACAAACGCCGCACATGCGCCAAAGCAACGAGAACGATATCGCTCCCCCAGTCCTTCGAAACCTCCCCCAGAAGCATGGTCGCGTGCCGATGTTGCTGAGGTAGAGAAAGGGGAAGACACTGGCGCCAAGAGTACCACCGACAGTGCAAAAAATGAGGCCAACGCCAAAGGATTGCAAGCTTTGGGTAGAACAGAGATCAATCACGGAAGTGCAAATGACGACGTCGAATACGAGGTAGAGCGGATTCTAGCAGTCCGCCTCCGTCGCGGGAATCTGCAATATCGTGTCCGATGGCTTGAATACGAGGCCGATCCGGAATGGTACAACGCATCTAATTTCAAAAATAGCCCGCACAAGCTCCGTGAGTTCCACGAAGCTAATCGCAATGTGCCAGGTCCTCCGGGAAGGCTTAGTCATTGGGAACGATGTTGGGAAGAAGACAAAGATGCATATGATTTTCCAGACGACGACAAGCCCGAAAAGAGCGCACATCGAGGGTGGAGGACTATCAAATCGGGTTGAGCAAAGATCTGGTTTTTTCCAAAACTAATAGAGTGTTGACACTTTCGGTTTCTACAATTGGACTTAGTCTACTCATTACGTTTTCGAACGTGGAGACGCTCATAGGAGGCAGCTCATCAAAATCTCCATCCTGCATTGCCTTTAGAGGCTCCTTTTCACGGTGTGTGCCGTCCTGGGTGACGATCTCGATGATGCGCTTCTTCTGCGCATCATCGAGCAACTCAGGCCTGCTGCGACCTGGCAACGTCTCGTATAGGCTTGGATCTGTGATAGAAATACCTTCTTGATCTGCTCTCTCCCGTATGCGCTTTACGAGCTTTGCGATAGTAGATTTGTCGACAGGTGGGTCGAAACATTCGGCGATGTCTTTGTTGATATGCCGAACACCGACGTGCCCACTGCAAAAGCTCTCTCTACCGCGCAAAGTTCGCGAATCTTGGTTTTTTTTTTGTGCAGCTTTTGTGGACTTTGTATTGATGAGGCTTGCGACGAGAAATGGGCATTTTTTTAACGTATATAGAGCGTCGTGGGGTGGCTAGTTGTGGCCGATAAAGTAGGTGTCGGGGGTGTTGATGATGCTTGGTGGGGCGCTTGCCAAGGAGGAAGCAATAAAAACGAGCTCCTTCGTACAAGGGGCAATCTCAAGAATCATGCGCGTCACGTGATCTGCCAAGACTTTAAGCGAGTCTCCTCAGAGTCTCTCAACGCGTCAACTCTACTACTTTTCTCACCCACTATGGCCGATTTCTATGCCAAAAAAGGTCCCCCTACTTTTACAGACGCCCAATTAGGTGCTATCGTTGTTCTCCGCCGAAAATATGGCCTTACTTACCCCGAAACCTCTGCCAATTTGGGCATCTCTGACTCGGCTGCTGGACAGGCGTACAGGCGTATCCAAAACCTCGCAAAGGGCAACTCTCTGCAGGAATTGCTTGCGGCAGCAGCTAGAGTAAGGCCTCAAGGGCGCCCACCAAAGGTGCGCAATGGCTCCATACTCAGCGCAAAGCTACGGGATGAGATTATACGATTTGGCACTTACCGCGTACATAAAGCTGTCCAGCACCTCTGCGCGGAAGCGGGCATCACGCTGAGCGAAAACACTGTCCTCAGGATTGCTCATGAGCACCGCGACAGCCATCACAATTACGCTATAACTCGCGGCGTACGCCCTAAAAAACTGGTACTTAACAGCGACGACGAGGACAACCGGCTCTCATATACTAATTGGCTGTTCGCTGAGTACAACCTACACTTTCCGCGCCTTATCTTTATCTGTTACAACGAGACCTCGAAGCCCATCGGTGGGCGCAATATACGTGGCGGAAAGCAGAGGATCTCGCGCCCAGTTGGGGTTAACAGTAATCAATTTGCCCTGCCTATGTCGCCGCCCAAATTCAGCTTAATGGTCTACGCTGCTACTTCAACAGATACCATCTGCGCCTACCCACGGCCCTGCGTTGTTTGGGCACAAGACAACGAAGAGAGTCGCGAGGACCTTATACGACACGTCTCTTATACAAACAACATGGCAAAACAAGCTCTCAAGGTCAAACGCGCTCGCGCGACTGTTGCTGGCACTACCGAGGAGCGGCAACTGCGTGAGATTAATCGCAATATTACTCACAATAACAGCCAACATCGGGCCGCTAATAAGGCAGCAGGTAAGAAAGGCGGAGCTCTCCGCGCAGGCATAAAAAAACCACTTAGCGCTGAGAGATTCTACAAAACAGAGGAGTTTGTATACAAAGGAGGGAAGGGCATAAACAGTATTTGGTACGCGGAGAACGTCTTAAAGAAGCACCTATTTCCTTACTACTGCGCTATACGCAACAATAATCCAGGCGCAATCGTCTATTTAATTCAAGACAACGTCCATCTCCACGCACTAGGTCTACGTTACTGCCAGCCAGAAATAGAGGCTCTGGGAATCAAATTCGGTCCTCACCCTCTAAACTCTCCCAATCTACACCCAATTGAGCGCTGTTTTGGGCGTCTAGAAGGATTCCTGGAGAGTTACAAGTGCCACTTAACTTCTAAGGTCGCCAAAAAGGCTGCTGAGGAGTACGCACGTCAAGTGTGGCATGATGATGAGATAAGGCAGTATATGGCCGAAAAGCTCCATCCAAGCTACTTTATCAAAGTTGCAGAACAGTGCAAGATGGCAGGTGGCCAGAACAACTTTACAGCATAGTCAAGACATCTCAAAACACCTCATTTTGGTGTATTTGTCAACCTTCCTGATGACGCGGAGATGCCGACGATTTCGTGTTCCTACCCCTGCAAGAATCCCTGTCGCACGTGACGCGCATGATTCTTGAGATTGCCCCTTGTAGATTAGCACCAGTCACGCCAGACCCTGTCCGCTCTACCAGCTGCGACTGGCCAGCACCCCACCTCCATCAGCTCTCAGCCCCAGCCCATGATAAGCTAGCGCATATAGTGTCCGAACACATAGGGTTTCCGAACACCGCGCCACGAAACCGCACTTGCAGAAAACACGCGATATCTTAGCAACGCTGCTTATAATTGCTATTAACTATATATAGATTTAAGCGCTGCAGCTGCTGTAGCTATAGTAGTTATTTTTAAGGCGCTTAATATAGTAGCTCTACGTAGTTAGGCTGCTAAAGCCTTAGCTACGCGTATAGCCTCTTTAATACTCTCTACCTCTGCAAAGCGTTAATTTAGGTCTACTCGAATGCGCTTACGCTAACGCTGAGAGGCAGATATCTCTAGCTGCTGCTCAAGTCGTCTTTTCTCTGCTTCTAGGCCTGCAGCTCTAGCATTTGCAGCTGCTAGAGCCTTACCTGCTTTCTGTAGGAGTAGCCGGGTCGTACGACCTAAATTCTCGACGCTCTAGACGTTGCGCTGCGCTATATAGAGATCCCGGGGGCCTTAGGGAGTAGAGAAGAAGCTTTAAGGCTGCTGCCAAGACTGCTACTAGTGCGTAGGCGTAGTAGGCCTTTGAGAGAGCTGCGATAAGCTAAGCACGTGATTAATATTAAATAGGCAGATGCTAGTAGCCTGCCAGCCTACTTAAATTACACGCTCTATAAAGCCTTCCTCCCTAGCTTAATAGTAGCAGGCAATAAAGCGCTCCTTCTTAATAGGTGCAGCGTTATTAAGCGATGCAAGCTCCTAGATCTAGCGTCTATAACTAGACTTAATAATAGAAAAAGGGGCTAGATCTAGAGGCTGCAGGGCGTGCGAGGTATGCGCAGGTAAGTATAAGAGCTCGATTCAATATTACTTGCAGAGCTAGAGGAAGTCTATATTAATATGGCTGCCGTGGCTGTTAAGGATAAGGAGGCGGTACTAGCTATTATCTATAGCCATCTCAGGTATAAATATACGCTGTAGCCACTCAACACCTATCGCTTTCGACGTCCATCCATTCTCAGAGGTTGTATAGAGCCAGCTAGGCACGGATTTGGCTAGGAACCAAGTAGTCTATAGGGTCTGGCCTTTGAAGATGACTGCGCAGCGTAGTTTCCGCCCTGTCGCTGATACGCACTCGATTATAGAGACCTACTCGCGATTCTCTAGAGACCGAATGTAAGCCTTCTTTTTCTGACTACTAGAGAGTACTCGGGTGTTTGTACATACTCCTAGAGCCACGCCAGTCTTATCCATATTGTAGGTATTCTCCGTCTGTATGTTGAGCCGCCGTCTAGTCTACTTATAGAGCTCTAGGAACGCGCGCACCTGCTCTAGAGTTACTACATTAGCTCTCTAAGCCTCGAGCTTTCTACTAATAACTAATGCGACGCGTGGCTGTTGCTTAATAAAGTATAAGAGCTAGAGTTTACTAATAGGCTAACTATCGCTATTTATACGTAGGATTTAATTAGCTATTTCTTAAGCGCGAGCGTGTAAGGGAGGGTAGGCGCGTGCGTCTTCTTTAAGGATCTAGTCTACTAGGAAGTCCTCTTATAGAGGAGTTAATCGCTACTAATACTAATAGCTGAGCGCGCTGTTCGTTGCGCCACGTAGTTAACTATATAGCGTTAATAAAGGGATACTATACGCCTTCGCAGCTACGCGCTAGCTAGTATAAAGACCTATAGCGAGATTATTAATAGCTAATTGTATAGCGACCTTACGGGCGTCCATATTGATGAGCGTTGTGCAGAGAAATCGCGTGTTTTCTGCAGGTGTGGTGTTGTGGCGCGGTGTTCGGAAACCCTATGTGTTCGGACACTATATGCGCTAGCTTATGAACATGCAGCTCTTCTGATGCGTGCGCAAGCGCCTATGTTAGTCTTAGCCCCGCGAGGACGTCGTCGGTCTTCCTTATAACGGCTTGCTCACCTACATGCCTGCCTGCATTGCTAGAATACCCTCCTGCCTCCGGAATACGCGCCCACATTACTTCCATAATTAATTGTGTCCCGACGACGAAGCGTATGATTAGCTATAGAACTTAACCAATCAGCTACTGCAAGGAGTGATTCTACATCTAGCTTAGTCCGTCCAGTCCGCCAATAGCCGTCAACCAGAACCTTCTTTGTCACAGTTGTTGAAGGCATCGTTCCATCTTTGTCCATAAGCATCCTGCAACCAACAGCCTTCAAGTAGACCCTCTATCGTTCTCAGAATCGCTGAACTCGCGCCAAAATGCTCGGTTCTCTTCAGAGGTCATTCGTCTCAACGACCCTACATGTAGAGTTCGGCGGTCGTGATTATCAACACGTCCATTCGCAACCCTGGTAGAATTAGGATTGTTGTCGGCCAGAGGAATAAGAAAGCGACGCCTTGTTGGATTTGTGGGGTTTGCTTGGCTGCCTGCTGTGGTGTCTTCACCTGAAGCACTGTTGGCCTCGTCTTCGGGATATTGGCTAAAAGTTTCAAGCACGGCGAGCATGCCGTTGGTTGGTGTTCCTAGTTGCAAGCCGCTTACATCGACCGAAGCTACGTCGCCCAGACTATCTTGCGCTCGTGCGTTGCCATTCTCGACATTCCCAGTCGGAAGAGGAGTTTCCGGGCGACGCACGGGATCGGAAGCGTGACCAGAAAGTGCTGCCGTCCACTCGTCTTGCCATTGTTCTTGTGTTGCGGGATCCGCTTGCAGCAAGAAATCACTTAAGCGAGTCGGGCGCTCTTCTTCTCTCAGCGTGCTGTCAGAGATATTACTCCCAGCCTGATGGTTATGATTGGGAACACTTCCATTGGTAACCGTATGGGTAGCTGGAGTATTGTTGCCGAAGGGAGTAACGTTGAAAACGCCAGGATTGCTAGAATCGTCCGCTTGTGGATTGAAGTGGTTCGTTTGAGGAGCACCTAACAAAGCCGGATTTTCCGTAACAGCGACTACAGGGGGTTCAGAGGAATTGGTGTGAAAGGTGTCGAAGCCGTTGCGCGAATAGGTCCAGAATTCGGACATACATGCTGAGGGTTCATCATTCTGGGAATGGATAGCCTCCTCTGATAGTCGACTCTCGTCGGCAGAACAATCGCGTAAATGATTGTTTAAGTTCGCCGGAGTGAGTTGATCATACGAAGCGATGGTTGATCTTTCTGCTCGGTGATCGCGTCTATCGCCCTCTGCGTTGTCTTGGGGTGTGTTGTTTGGGGTACGGCTGTTCGAAGTATCGGCGGATACCATGGACGCTGAGGGAGTGCTGTCCCGGCCTTGGCTATTGACGTCTTCTCCCCTACTCATAAGATTGACTAGATAAAGTGGCTCCTGTGGGTTTCCTGAGGTACCATTTGGTGTGCCGTTTCGGGCTGCTGTGGGGGAAGTGCTCTGGCCTGTCTGGTCCGAAGGGTCCGTGGCGCTGTCGAAACCTTGCAATCCCAGCTCCGCTCGGTCTCTATCTGTCATTTCTGGCAAAACAGACCTTGCAAGAGTCGAATGCTCCCGGGCTCCATTGCCATGATTGACTTGTCCGTTCCCGGTTGGGGAGGCATTATTACCCCGCTGGCTTGTTGGATTTGAGGTGGAGGTCGGTCGGCTATTGGGGTTCGTCATAGTGGGTGAGCAGAGAATGGGTCCTTGTTGAAGTTAGTGTGTGTCGTAGAGAGGGCGAGTGCTTACTCTTACCTTGGTGGCTTCTACGGCTACAAGAGCGGGTTAAATCTGCCTGGGTGCAGCAAACGGCGCTTGCTAGGCAATGGACTCCAACAATAGTACTGCCGGAGGAGATGGAGAGGTATGAGTCCAGTGAAAACGTCAACGATGGTTGTTCCAAAGAGGACGAGGAAAGAGTGGTGGAGTGGTTTGAGCGGAGGATAAGCTCACCTTGAGAGTTGATCTTTATATCCATCTCACCCCTCTCATTCGTGCTCCCCTTGGCAATTTTAAGCACAGCTGCAGAAGCAACAGCAACATTATCTTCATTGCGGAGATGCCTGCAGATGCGAAGAGGCTTGCAGACCGAATGGTGACTCTCGGCGTTGATTGCACGGAGTTGCTGCAGTGCTCCATCCATGAAGGTGCATATGGGTCAGTATCACTTCATCGGTATTTCCGCATACTAAGGTCATGCATGGCCAATGCTCCGGAGGCGTGGTCAAGTCCAAGCTGGGAACTTTTTTACAGGACGATCGGAAAGAGATCCCATCGTAGTTTGTTGCTATCCGACCCTTTCGCTTTACCTGGCTTGATAGTGAGAGCCGCTCATCCCATTGCCATATGAATGGGGCGTAGTGGATAATCTCCACAGGCCTTCAAGCATCGTGGGTTTGAGGATATGCCCCAGACCTGCATGAGAGGCACAGGTCAAATTCCGAGCATGTATGACAGACTGCGGTCTGTGTCTAGCCCGACATGGTTACGCAGTGCAGGAACACAACGCAATGTTCCAACGCCCTTCACAACCTTGGCTCTGTTAAGTATCTGGGCAGGTAAGTTTCTGTCCTAACGATTGTGCCCCGGGGGGGGGGGGGGCTGTAAAAGGCAAAAGGCTCGACAACAAGAACTTTCGCTTACGGGACACGTGGGGACAAAAAGTTATGTTCTGAACATGCCGAGCAAGGTCTCATGTCCATAGCATGTGACGGCTTATCCTCGGAGCAGTATATCCCGGAAGATCACGAGGATGACGATACAGCCCAGACGATACAGTCCACGGGAAAGGAAAGAGCGCTCGATAAAGGGAACAGAATATTAAAAGCTTTAATAATGTATATATTCAGGCAATGGAGTATTGCGTGGCGAGAAGGGGAGATCCCCAATTGTGGGAGAAGAGCCCTTGCGATTACTCAGTATCACCGAAACTGAGATGCCCATAAACGCGACTTCACCTCATGTGCATTCTTCATCTAGCGCCATCGAGATTTGTTTGCTCTGGGCAGGCTCGTCGCCAGTGCCGTCGCACCATGTGCATTTGAAGTCTCCGATTGACCCTGAGCCTTTGCAACGCGAGCACTCTGTCATACTGTCCGATGGAGTATTGAGAATCGGTGGGAGAGACGCGCTAAAAGACCTATAAATAAAAATCCGTGCTTGATCAGTTAAATAAGAAGACATACCGCGAACTATGTTTGTTGAAGTACAGACAGCGTAAGGTGTTTTGGAGCAATGCATGCGAGCTTCGAAGGGGTCCAGAGCCTTTTCTATGGGAGATGACCTTCCCCGCCACCTAATTGCCGGTCTTTTCCGACACAAGCATCGTTTTGATTGGCGTCATCCTGGCCTTGGCTTCAGGTCTTGGCGTTCAACACCCCAATCCGCGATCCCTCCACCTTTCATTTTCGCAACCACGCACAGGAGTTACCTTAACATGGAGTGCCAGACTTGTTCCAAGATATTCCCAAGCACTGGAAATCTACATGAACACGTTGAATTCTTTCAGGTTGGTACCTACAAGCTCTTGGACTCCAGCTCCTGAACGAACTCAGTCGCGAGCCCAGTACCTTGTGCGCGAGCTACTGAAATGTTTAGCGCATGCAAATCCACGTGGCGAGGAAGATACCGGCGGCTCCAACAATGACAGTAATATCGACGATGATAGCGACAAAGATTTGGCAGGCGACCTGGAAATGGCGCACGATGATCTGGACGACGACGACTGGCAGTGTCCATTGCCAGCCTGCGAGCGGCTTGCGAAGTTCGTGACATTAAAGGAACTTCAACGACACTACGCAACTCGTATGTACCCATTGTTCACATTAATGCGATAATGATTGCTAACAAAGTTTACGACACAGATATCTCATGCCACGAGGTTTGTTTAACATGCGACCGCGTCTTCGATCGAGCAAGCACATACTTGCATCACACCTGCAAGAAGGGCCAAGGAAATCCGGGCGAATCTGTCCTGCGGCGACGGAAGGCGCTCCGCCAGAAAATCGACAAAGCGCTCAATAAGGCTAGAATTTTAAAATTCCGTGAGGTGCAAAAGTTGAGTACGGGGGACTTGGATACAAACCTTCATCGCAAGCGCCGTAAGACAGGAAGAGATGACATCAGCGAGGACCAGACAGATTCGGCTAATGGGTTGGTTAACTACACGGCTAATGGCATGCCTCCTAATGCTGCACTGTTGCCGAATCGTCTAACAACAGACAGGAGCGGAAACTATGATACCCGCGGAAGTTCTCTTGAGCGCCGCATCATTCCCTGAAGTAGATGACGGCATGGGCTCAGGGAGTGCCGAAATGTTCTCGCACGATATGCACGGATTCCCGAGTTTCTCGAAAGCACCCGTTTTCAGTGCTCAAAATCAATATGTATTTCCTTATCCGGAGACAGAATATGGGTCAAGGGCGCCAGTTATATATTCGGACATGGCGTTTGGATCAAAGATGCCGGCCATGTATGCTAGCACCGTCTTCGGGTCGAAGGCACCCGTCATGTATTCGGACACAGTTATTGATTCAAATGGTGAAAGCTCTGTTCCAGCTTCAGGCGCCGGTGGATGGGTAGCTAAGGAGTAAATCTGACACTAATGGGTGGACCGGCTCCCCTTGAAAGTAAAGTTCAGCCCTATCGTTGGGCTTTCCATCTGTGAAGCTTTTTGCTCGAGATCCTGCCCTTCCGGAAAGTTCTTCTTTGGCCAGCCCTTGAGTTCTTCCTCCGACGCGAAGACGAAATAAATCGCAAACCCTTTTAAATTCTTGAAAGCAAGCCGTGCATCAAGAATAGCTCTATGTGGTTCGTCAGAATATGTGAACTGAATGAGTGCTGAAAACCTACAGGCCACCTTTCTCCATGTTAACTTCAATAGGCTTGCATTGCTTGAGAGGAGCATATGGTATCTCCAGTAAGCCATTCGATGCATTGAAGCCCTTAATCCGAAGCAGTTGTGAACCACCATAGACCAGCATGCATGATTGTGGGCTCCACAACTGGACGACAACAGCCTTCAATTCAGGGTTCAGTCCCGTCATGAAGGCGTATATGTGATTTGCATCGGTTCGGTATATTTCGTAGAGTCCGAGACCCGACCATGGGAACAGAGCCTCTAGAACGCGTCGAATGCGCTGGAAGAAGATTAGATATATAACAGGTTACTGATATTTCTGCCTACCATATCGTCTAACACGTTGTTCTTGCAGAAGTCGAGGCCATCCGCCGACTCGATTGGAAAGCCCTTCCTCTGCATCTCTTGGACCCGGTCTCCTATGACTGGGTCCTCTGCATAGAAAACCGCATCTTCCGCAAACAACCTCTTTATACCATCCACGGATAATGAGCTTATCGAAGCCATAGGCAAAGGCGTTGTGTAGGTCGTGTGAGAGTCAGGCAGAGTCGCAAGGCATTTTCAGGCAACGGCGGGGGCTTTTCTCGTGCTAACGGGCACAGTCGCGTGCGAATAGCAGGAATCGAGATGAGAGGAGCGACCAAGTCTGGCCGAAGGGACACTATCAATCTGTCAGAATAGGTTCTACGCAACCTAAAGTCAGTAGAGGGCTATGAGTTACTGCCAGCAAGACAGCGACTTTCCGACGGAGAGGGGCACTGCCAAGAAAAAAACTCGGGCCAGCTCTTCGGGTAAACGTTACCCCGAAATATGGATTGATCGAAATCAGTCAGCTGACCTCGCATCAGCCCGTTGTGTCACTGCGGCGACTTGGCCTCCTGTTCCGCTGGCTCCCGGCGTCACCTCCTAGGCAACCTCACAGACTAATAACAAACATCTAGACTGGGCCGCAGTCTCATATCTTGGGGTAAGCTGGCAATGCAAACCAGAAAACAAATGTGGATGAATTGTTAGTAGATGTCTTGCTGTGAACGCTGTCTGGTGATGACACTCACGATGAGACAGGCATCGAGGCCGCACGGCAGGAGGCAAGACGACTGATCAGGGGACTTAGTACAGGTGGATCAAGCGTTGGGAAGCGGTCTAGACGGGGAGCGCCTTGAGCACGAGCAGACGGATCAGGATGCTGAGGCCCTGACTATATCCAAGAAAACGGAACAACCTAGGCAGGAATTGGTCACTTCACTCCGGCTGTCTTCCCCCTTCGAACTACAAAGGGCGTTCACAAAGATTGCGTAGCTCACGTGCTAGGTGCTTTCCCAAAGGGGTAAGCGCCAGTGGTCTTGGCATATTAATAAGCGTCCGCGTCCCTCAACACCAAGCAACTATCACAATCTCTAGGTTTTAGCCATTCTAGCTCTGCAAGCGCGTTGTCGATTGGAGCCATGTTGGTGGAGTTATCGCGTGTTGAACTTTTGTTGTTTTGATGAGGGTGGCGCATCACGCGAAGTGGCGCATCACGCGCACAGACACGATATCGGCGAAATAATTTACCGTACGCTCTCGCACCACTTTCCCCCTCTACTTCACCAATCCCCTGCGCCGCATCCAGCAGGTTCACCCCCTTTCGCATTTCGTGCCTACTCCATTCATAGAGCTCCCCGCAAGCTTCATTAATAGGTGCGTATCGGCCGATTATCCAACCCGTGGCTACGAGTGTACTAACATGTCATTGCGCGAATTGTAGTCTTCCTTTACTGAGTAGGTCTGCTAACTGCGCGACCGTGATCTCCCTGGAACCGCGTGGTGGCTCCGCATGACCTCCTATGGCGTACAGTTGCATTTTGCGATTGCGTCAGCAGTACTAGCTATAATTATTCGTACTCTTTTGTGGTTCTTCTTCCCCTCCAAAGCGGCGATGTCGTTTAATTCTCATATTACGGCCGTTGTTGCTCATCCAGTTGTCACGGACCTTACCGTGTGCGTCTTTTCTCCGACAGTTCCTCCTTCCACCTGTGCACTGGACCCGCATAAGTGGCACCGCATTGAGAAAGAGCTCCATCTATATACAGCTCAGCGGAGCGCATGGTTGTATGTAGCGCTAGCCAATGAGGAAGAGCTTGGAGCTGAGGACCTGGTAGTTACGGATATCAGAGTCGGCGAGCCGCCGCCGAACTCAAGCTCGGATCATTTATGGGAGAGTCGACCTGGCGGAATCTGGGTGCTGAGAAGTAGGTTCTCTGGCAAGGTTGGCCAGGTTGTGACAGAGGTGGACGTTCTCTTTGGTGTGGATGCCGTTGACCCACGACCACAATGGACGCTTACGCCATCACCGCTCCAGCTTCACACTCAGCCAAAGGTACCGGTTGCAAGGCTAAGCGTACTCCGCGGCAGGGCCAAGCCGAGACCAGATGCTCGGGAGGCTTTGAGAGTCAACAAGGACGGCAAATTCAAGATTCTCCAGATCTCTGACACGCACATGGTCACTGGTGTCGGGGTTTGCAAAGATGCTATAGATGCCCATGGGAATCTTCTGCCAGAGAGCGAGGCTGACCCACTTACGGTAAACTTCATTGGAGAGGTCTTAGATGTCGAGAAACCAGACCTCGTGGTTTTTACTGGAGATCAGTTGCACCACGATATCCCTGACAGCCAATCCGCCCTCTTCAAGGTGGTTGCCCCTATCATCGAGCGTTCAATTCCATTCGCAGCCGTCTTTGGCAATCATGACAGTGAGGGCACCCACGCATTGCCACGTGAGTAACTTCTTTCATATGGTACCCAATACACGGGGCTGGCGGCCGATGACACACTTAGAGCGGACGCACGCTCGCAGATGGTGTAGACTGCTTTGCTCTGCAAGATAGTTATGCAGCCCTTTTAGCTGGGTCTTCGCAATAATAGCTGTGCAGTCTTGCTGACTGGATTACAGGCACGGCACAAATGTCGATACTTCAGAATCTGCCCTTTAGCCTCTGCGAGTCTGGCCCAGAGCAAGTCGACGGCATAGGCAACTTCTACCTTCAGGTCCTGGCTCCAGCCCCGTCACGGCTTCCATTATCGACTTTGTATTTCCTGGATTCGCACGGTCAAATACCGAGCTTGATACACAATCCCGACTATGAACCCATCAAGCAAAGCCAAATAGATTGGTTCGAGAACGCTTCCCAAACGCAACGAAGCGCACGTCAGAAGGACAATAACGACAACCGCTTTCATCTATCTCTAGCATTCCTACACATCCCTCTCCCTGAGTTTGGAGATCGCCATCTTAATATACGCAGCGGCAACCGGAGGGAGCCGACCGAGTGCCCTAGCTTAAATTCTCACTTCTATGACGCTTTGGTCAAGGGAGGCATATCAGCATTAGGCTGCGGACACGATCACGTGAATGACTTTTGCGCTCTGCTACCACAAAAAACGCAGCAGGATGGCAAAAAACCCTCTCAACCCGGCCCTTGGCTGTGCTATGGAGGTGGCAGTGGGTTCGGGGGATATTGTTCGTACGGCAGAAAGCGAATTCACCGACGAACGCGCGTTTGGCAACTCGATACAAATACGGGGAGCTTGGAGACTTGGATGCGGGTCAAATATGCCATGGGTAGAGTTGATGAGCTGTTGCTTGTGGAACGTGGAACGGTGATTGATAGCCCTGTTGAAGAAGATGAAGGCAGACGCTGTGTGGTCAGTTGAAGCTGATTTCGCTACGTGATGCAGCAATAGGCGAACTGCCAGATAGCCAACACTCTATTTCATACCTGGGCAGTATAGGAATTTCATATATATCGGAACATATTTTAGAGGACGCCCTCAAGTTCATCCTTCCCCATAAACTCTCTTATTTCTCCCCGTAATACGTTGGCGTCCTCCTCCTGGCCCCAATCTCGAAGCCAACCTTCCAGAACATTCTTGAATTCAAGGACCCAAGAATGTCGTGTTCCCCACTGATCCACAATCATTCCTATCGTCTTTCGCATCGTCTGCTCTGCTTCTACAATCTTACCTTGATTATATTGACCGAGAGAAATGATTTTCATACATTCTATCCTCTCGACATTTCTCTTAGCATACATTTCGTGTTTTTCTAGTAGCGAAAGAACTTCCTGCGCCATCTTCTCCGCTTTGTCATGGAGTCCCTGTCCGTTCAGATTATGCGCCAGGTTGAGCATCACTCGTGGGGTCGGGACTCTAGGGATGCCACCTCCACCCCTGAGGTGAGCAAGGAGACCTCGAAGAAGCCGTTCTTCTTCTTCAAGGTTACATGTAAACCTGTACACGCGCTTTATGTAATCGAGACGAACAGATACAGCGAGTCGACTAAACGTTCCGAGTTCGCTTTCAAAAGCATCGATAGTGCATTTCCAGATTTGTATCATGGCCGGGACAAGAGACTCCGAGTCAAGTTCCCCGAGAAGTCGCCATATTTGACCCCAAGGATGCCCTTTCCTGGTGACTTGTGCGGACATTTCCTTAATGAATTGACGGAGATAGAGAGTTACTTCAGGTTGCCCCGTTTGTAT
The DNA here is from genome assembly GCA_010015655.1 of Bimuria novae-zelandiae CBS 107.79. Taxonomy (NCBI): domain Eukaryota; kingdom Fungi; phylum Ascomycota; class Dothideomycetes; order Pleosporales; family Didymosphaeriaceae; genus Bimuria; species Bimuria novae-zelandiae. Next base: position 98,211 of record ML976697.1, on the reverse strand, counting down.
GAGGTGGATGAATACTTCGAGAAAGCAGGCTAGGGTTCGAGGATGCTCGGCTCGAAGGATTTGTTCGACAAGAGCAGAGGCATTGGAAAGCGCGCGGCGAAATTCGACATACAATTTCCTTTCTTTGAACATGGTAGCAGTAAAGCAGTACGAGTCGAAATCGTTGCATAGGTCACTATGTAACTCGGCGCCATTTGGATCGAGGAGGGTCTCATCGTCATCGAAGATCATTTTCTGACAAGAGTCTCGGAAATATACTTTGATATTATGGAACAAATCCTCGGCAACCAATAGATCCTGGGGTGGAGACGGCGAACGCAACACTCTGGAGCAGCCGGGAATGAAACCTTGGGGGTCGTTAAATTTCCAAAGGAAAACGGATTCGTTGTCGGGAAATGAGGCTGTAGGTATCCTTGTCGTAAAACCATTTGCGGCCAGCCTTGGTATGGCTTTTGGGTTCCATCCGCCGAAATTATCAAGTGTTCTGCTTGATGGTGTGTTGTCTATGTCCATAACCTCAATATCTTCCACTTCATTCCGTGAATGGTTGGGGTCTACTTGATCGTGATTAAGTATCGATTGCTCAGCTCCATGCATGTCGGTATCTCCACCCCGGCGTCCGGCCTCTGAGGATTGGGAAGAGATCTCCACATCGGGTTGGGTATAGACCGCCGAAAAATATGAGGGCCTTGGTGAACCGGGTCCTGAAGTCTGCAAACAACCATTTGGAGAGGGCGAAGAGGTTAATGATCGCAACGGGTCCGCCGGCGGTTGCAAAGGGTTCGTTGAGCTTTGTGAGCGGCCTGCTGGAGATGGTAGAGTATCCGCCCCTTGTGCGAGGGCCATTGCCGTTACTGGTACAGTTCGTTGGCGCGCCTGCATCGTCAGTGAAATAGATTTCTCAAATGGTGCTCGCAAACTCCTTTCGATTTTTATCGCAAGGTCCTGCGCGCCTTTTTCCTTGGCCTTTTCTATGATGCCATGTTTTCGAAGTAAGGCGGTTGCTCTTTGGTGGTGTTCTTGAGTTAAATGTTTCAACCAACTATAGAACTTAATAAAATCCAAAGTGAAGCAAAATGGCATACTTACATCCACTCACTGAGTTTCACCGGGAGGAAGAAGTAGCACCCAAGACCGTCCATCGCAGCAGCTAGGCCACGGAACTTTCCTCCCTCTTTCGCCCAGTTGCTCACATCCTTCTTTACAGTTTTATTATTATATGATCCTGCGTTACAAATGACTGCGGCAACGAATTCAACTCCCGCATTAGTGATAGAATACCGATCAGACTGGGAATGCTCCGAAACAAGGTCGTAGTAAACGGTCGTCAGAAATCTCCACAATATTCTGTCAGAGGCAAGGGAAGCTTGCACATTGAGAGTGTAATGGTAATGCTTGCCAGGAGAGGAGGGAACTCGAAGTCTCGAGGAGAATTCACGCTGGAGGAAGGCGGAATGGTCCAACTTCCATTTCTCAAAGGCGTCTGCAATTTCCGAGGGAATGGCGACTTCTTCCGGTTGTATTTCCCATAACGGCCGAAGTCTGGCTGCCTCACTATTCGAGCCTTTCTTTCCGGATGAATTCGGGGATTTGCAATGTTCGAGGAGTTTCGTAAGGTTCTTCTGTAACCCACTCTCCAGCTCGACGAGTTTCTGTCCGAGGTCTTCGACAAACTAAGAACAGTTAATACTGGCTTTCTGTTATTCGAGTGCAGATACCTCGTCATTAGAGAGCAAGTCCTCCAGAGTTGAAGAATCCAGTCGTGATCTAACATCTGCGCTAACCTGAGCACCCATTGTGTTGTAGGATGAGGGGGTGAAGTTGCCGCATGAAAACTTACTCAATGCCTAGGCTAAACCTAAATGGAACATCGAATGGAACATGTTCCATTCGATGTTCCATTCAGGTTGAGCCCATGCGTCAAGGCAGGGTTTTGCGAGCGGGGTCACACAGAAGATGCATCCGAGCCAACCAATGCAAGCCCTTAGCGAGCGCTCCCCACACTTTCCAACCCACTCTCGCGAGCTCCACCAATTCCGTCGCAAACGCATTCACATCCACCCGAAACACCTGCGCATTTCCGGGCTGGCCAACAGGGTTCGTCACTCACGTCGCCCGAACGTGGCGCGTTCATGAGCGACGCGGATATATTCCCTGACGAACCGATCCTTCGTGAAGCATCGGAGCCACCACAGCCAGCAGCACCTAGGCTCAACCCATTGCCCCCCCTTTCCCGACCATAAAAAAGCGTCGGAAAAGCCATGGTTGGGGGAACGAAATCACTGAAGCCTCTTGCATCTATTCATGCATCGTCCGAGGCTACTAGATGGCCGAGGGCATGGCTAGCCTCGTCGGGTTGGGCGCTTGGCTCTCGCTCCCGAGTAGCCCACACAATTGACCGGGTCTTAACGGCCGACCATGTGCGCAAAGTCCCTGTACAAGAACCTTGTGCATCACCTTCACTTTATTCAAAATACGACTGTGGTAATAAGAGTGCCGATACGACTTATGCAAATGGGAGGAGTCGATCAGCCAGCAAAGGAGTAGTGCCTTCCTTCGCGAGTCCTGTAAGCTATATATGCACGCTTCCCAAAGGCTGAGACGTCCCTCAGTCCTTCCGGTTGCCTTCCTGCACGTCTTTGTCACCTGCATTCACATTTCTCCAATGGGTCTACAAGCATGGACCATCGTTCATTTCCAGCCGGGACCCGTGGCGAGCTCGTCCGACGTTGCGCCAGAGTTGCATGGTGAAATTAAAAGCGAGTGCGGACCGGGCAATAAAAGTCATGAAGAAGTATGCTTTCCTTGTGCATCCGCAGCCAAGCTAACAAACTCAGGACGGTATACTGAAAACCACAGAGGTTACCATGGAGGAAGAGGTCACTATTCCGTATCTTCGGGCTGATGGTCGTTCAGTGTACCTCACCATCATTGTATCCCCCGATGGAGCTTTGAAAGACTATAATAAGATCTAACTCACGACTGCCGCCCCCGGCACTTAACCGGTTGTCGGCCATGCCAGCCTTCACCTCCATCGACCGAACTATTTCCTTTCAAGACTGTCATTCCGACGGGAACGATGTAGAAGATCGTCGAGAAGACTAATCCATCTTTCATTTTGGTGGCACTATCACGAAGCGGATATCCACGGATCCTCCTGTATCGTTATTCGTTTGTTTGTCGAAGCTGCTCCTACGTTTATTCGTGGAATTTCCACGCCTTTCGGTACCGAATGTTGGACGATGTCCTCTTCCGTATCTGTGGACATCAGTGTTTTTCTAGCTCAGGCATCAGAGTTAAATACCTGTATGGTTTCATCCTCTCAACATCGTGTGCACCAAATCGATGCACAGCTGTCGCAGGCGTACTCGTGTTGACCGGGACGTCTGGATATGACGTCTTCGGATGTGGTGCACTTGGAACGCTTGACCCGCGGAAGCAGGGCCAATTACGGGTTGGCCGATCCCCAAGATATATCATGCATGTCCTCAAGGCTGAGACGGCCCTCAGTCTTCGCCCTACACCACCATCCAATATCTCCGCTCTCTTCACTTTCTATCATTTTATCATTATGCTTTCCCGTAATCGACCTACGCCACCTTTCAATCCCCCTCAGTCCACCAACGATTGGATACATTTCTCCAACGACACCTCTCCACCGATCTCTAGAGCATATGACCACCCCCGCACAAGCATTTAATCGATTTTCATTACCATCACAGCAGGAGATGTCGGTCTTCCTGAACAACAACTCATCCCCGCCAGGCACAATCCCTACAGCGATCAGCTCTCACGACTCACTTCAATCAAGCTATGGAAACCGCTATTCAGCAAAAGAAGAGCATCCCAAGAGCTCACAAAGCAAAGGTCAAGTCGGTACTATCCCTGGAGTACGCCGCGAAAAAGAAGTTCTTCTGCGATATCTGCGATAAAGGGTTTTCTCGGAGCGATCACGTGAAATCTCATATAGAGACAACCCCACCCGGGAAAAGGCGCATCATTTTCAGCATTGCACGTTCAAGTTTAATCGGGAGTCAGACTTAAGGCGATACGTCAGGAGCGTTCACACGTAGATCAGGGCCGAGAAATGCGGTGGGTACGGTCATAATTTCAACCAAAAAGACTTGCTTCGAAGGTAAGAAGATGTGCTTCATAGTTAATAGTTTTTGCTCACACACTTGCAGACATATGAAGAGCTGCAAAGAAAAAGGTGATCCTCCACGTCCATAAACCCGTCCAATTTTCGCGAATCGTGCCCAGAAGCGAACCCTACAACGCAAGGCGACCCCGCGGAAGCGAATAACGAGCTTCAGGCCGAAAGGCTACTCATACAGGAGAAATACGCGATGTTGCAACATGGGTACGAGGATGATCCGCGTCCTATGCTACACACTCCTGTACCATTGTACCCGTTCTCCTCGCCATATTTTTCCCAATTCAGCGCAGCCGGCTACCAACGACAAGGGAGTGGAATCGACCGTGGAATAGGATATATCTACTAGTCTCCTAAACGCTCCCTAGCCACGAGTTAAGGCAGGATAGAACCTCGATCGGGTGGTTTAGAAGGCGGCATACCAAGAGAGACCAACTTCGGGCTATGCGCATGCACCAAATTTCCACGGCTTTCGGTGGCGGATATTAGAACTTGTTTTTACCTGCAACTACAGACGTTAGTAGGTATACTCCTAGAAGAAATATTATAGCTGGACATACCTCAACCTCTTCCTTTTTCCAGCACTGTGTACACCAAATGTATCCACATTCGCTGCATTTGTACTGGCGCAAACCAGGTTTTCTAGATATGTTTTGATCGCATGGAATGCATCTGGCGTCAGCTAAGGAACATTGGTTGACATTGTGCTGGCATGAAGCCATAGCACTATCTGTAGAGCGTGCTCTGTAACGAGCTATTTCGTAATTAACTGCAGGCTGCCGTACTGGCCGTTTGCTCCAGCAATTCGTTCTTGGAAGTGTGATTCGTGTAAGTTGACCTCTCGCTCCTCTTCCTACACACCCTCCTTGTTGGGCTTGGAAATTCTCGGGCAGTATCGAGGAGAAAATGTAGTAGAGAGTGGAGAGTAAGTATGGAGAAGCTTAGAGAGGAGAGGACGAAATTGACTAGAACAACGTCTTGGGCGCTTGATGACGATGATCACTGATCGGCTTTTTCTACTATGGAGTCATGTCCAGGGGGTTTGGGGCGATGCACTGGGGGCCATGCAGTATGATGAAGTACCCTCCTTTCAAGCCTGCTATTCCCCCTGGTTTTGGTTGATTATATGTAAATACCTCCTCTCCTTAGCTCGAATGAGAAACGTATACTTATCCCTCTACTACACTTTAAGGAACTCGACTATCTTCCTCAGAGCCTCCAAATCACCGTCCAAAGTCCCGGCAAGGTCAGGCGTAACCCAACCTTCCGTCCAGCTTCCTCCAAAGTCAATTATCCAGGCATTATCGTCCTCGTCTATCAGGATGTTATCCGCCTTGCCATCGCCCCAAATAATACCAAGTTCGTGTAGTTGGTTTAACGTCTGACGGATTTGGGATGCCCATTCTTGTCTACGAGATCTCTCTATTGAATCCACCGAGACAAGATTAAGGGTTGGCGTGTTCCGGTCGGCCTGGATATACTCGAGAAGTATCGCAATCAGATCTTCATCATCTGACGTAACGATCCCGACCAGCTTTGGCACGCGGATAGACGGAAGACTAGCGCTCAATGACTGCAGCAAAGCGAGTTCCCTGGAGACGGACTTTTCGGTGTATCGGTCAACCACTTTACAACAACTCAGGCAACCGTTAACGAAAACCTTCAAAATTCGATTCCCCTTCAACTCTCCCAAGACCTCAACATCTGACGGATGGAAACTAGGCAGCCTGCTCGTATCGAAGGAATTTAAGCGTCGAGGCTTGTCCGGTTCTGAGGTGGCTTCTCGTTTGACGATTATCGGTCGCCCCTCGTGCGTAGCTAACTGAAATTCGAATGTTTGCGGGCTCAGGTACATTTGGAGGCTTTTCTTTGAGCGCTCATTTTCTTTGATGGGGGCAAGTTCGCGGAAGATCGGCTGGATAGTAATTACAACTACTTCCGCTATCTCTTCAATTGCCTCATCTATTTGAGATTGGTCGGAAGATTGTAAGGCGCGGTTGAGTTTTTGGAGTAGCTGACGTTCGACGCTATCCTCGTTGAAGCCCGGACATGGACGCGGCGAAAGAAGCACGCGAAAACGTTTGTCATTGCAGTTAAAGACGAGTTTGCAATCCGACCCGAGACCGCAGTCCACGTCTTCGAGAGAGCTAACCATCAAAGGATACTGTTGGACGGCCATTGTTAGGACGAGTGGAGGATGAGCGGAAGATGGCACAGAAGGATCCGTTGAAAAAGACACGTCATTTCTGCTGATTATCTAAGCCCGCACATCGCAAATCGTATATCTAGGCAGCAGCGGTAGCTACCCCGCCTAAAGCATCACATAATCCTACAAGGACATGACGCACTTAAAAGAAGCCCCATATCTAGATTCTAACTGATACTTCAGCTCTCTTGCTCAGTTCTCGCGAGATGTGTCACACTTATCGATACTTGCATCGTTGTGGTAAACACTACAGACAAAATACCGTTCATTGTCCTGATGCCCCCACCAACCCACTTACTGGCCTTAAAAATGTGTGTTCCAATAGAAGAATGACCGAATCAAACCAAACTTAGTCTCTTTGTGAGAAAGATGACTGCCCGCATTCAGTTTATCGCGGATATTGGAGGTGTTGCCGGTGTCGTCAGGGACCGAATTATGCCGGGGTCTGCTTTTGCAGCAGTAACAACGTACCTTGCCAACATCCGTGCTGCTGGACCTGCTCTTATTACCAGTAATGTAAGAGTCCTGGTAGATTATGACCCGATAGTGCACTACATCTTGGACGAGTTAGACATCAGGTTACTGATTCTTCTGCATTTAGATCTCGAATGCTCAAGAGGTGTCGTACACGTTTAGCTTGGAGCAGCTCGAACACAAGCCAGCAAGTTTATGTTCAGAAGTAGATGCTTGATGCTAGGGGTATTTGAGGTGTACAATTCAGAAGTCAGTTAATAGCAATTGCTAGGCGCTCGCCTTTGTCCACCAATTTTCCAGCCATGGTGAAACGGGAGATCTTATTATCCCTTTAATGCCTTCAGGCCATCCTGTGCTGTCCGGAGTATCTCTTTCATCTCAAAGTACAACTTCGGATTTGGATCCCTCCACCTCCCACCATTAGGGAATACCTTCCTCCGCAATCTATTGACGTAAGGGATCAATGGCTGGTAATATTCCGTGAAGTATTCCTTGGCGGTTTTGTGAAAGATTGCATCATCAGATACAATCCCCAGTTTCATTGTAGCTAGCTCCTCCGTATCCGCAAAATTCCATTTGTCGAACCGTGGTACCACCCTCTCTTGCGATCCGTTGTAGTGAATACATATCCAGAATAACACCCAGAAGAACGACTCCAGATCGTGCATGAATGAATGTGGCTCTTCGTCGTCTAGAAGCGCACCGATCGCCATGAATGCTCGTGTGCCGGTCTTCCCTCGCGCTCCTGAAGACTTCTCCCGCTGCTCCTTGATGGCAAGGTCGAGGTCGATCACGAACGAGTCCCAGGATTGATTATCATCTTCTTCGTTTACCATGAGATTGTTCGGCGAGATATCGCATTGTAGCATACCGGCTCGTGTGTGCAACGACTCGTATCCTTCGATGCAGCCTTCCAACGCAGTAAGAAGACTAGTCGGGGAGCTTGCTTTGTAGATAGCCTTCCCATAGTCACGGACGATAACGCGACGATGCACCCGATTTGCTGTCGCCCTTCCGCCCTTTGTTGGAGAGCTCGAACAGGTTCGCTTAGAAGGCGGCAACGGTGCGTCGGTGCAGCTGGAGGACCGCTTGCGCCCGGCGACGCTGCTGCTCCGGCCTATCCGCGAGACGCGACGCCCAGCCGTGCTTGGAGGTGGCATCGAGCTTTCTGGCCTGTAGTTTTTCGCTTTTGTTATGTCCAGGCCACGCCGTGCGTTTCTGCGGATATCGTCGTCCTGGCCGCCCACACAGACTGTTTCATGGTGATAGTATCTCGCGACGTTGACCACGTCTTTCTCAGTCGCCTCGCGCAGCAATTCGCCCTCCTCATCGCGTTCTGGGAACTGCCATGAGTCTTTGATCACAAGAGATGTTCGCGAATCGTCTCCCTCGCGATGTGCTCTCCAGCAGGTTGTCGCTCGACCGGCGACACAGGGTACCCGTTTCACAACGTCGTCGATGATGAGTCGCTCGGTGTGGCTGTCTCGTTCGATCTCGATGTACCGCTTGTCCCCGGCTGTGATGATCGTGGGGTCAAATCCAAGCTGCTCCTCGTTCAGCCACAAGAATCCGAGCACGGCGGACACGAACTGTAGGCCATCTTCGTTGATGTCGAATTGTTCGGACGCGATACCGCCCAGTCGGTCGAATTCCCACAACCGCATGAGCGACCCGCACAGGGTAAAGCCGAGCACGAAGCGGCGGCTGTCCTGGGCCGCGAACACCTCCCTCGCATATCGCCCCAGGTCAAGCCACGCTTTGGACGCTTTGTCTGCCAATGGGTTGCTCTTGAGTTCTCCTGGTATGAGGATCTGCGACCAACGGCACTTAGAGTCAACGCCGGCGCTCGGGTCGTCTACGAAGCCGACATCCAACTTGCGGTCGGCGGTGGAGCCTTGCACGGGCTGGTGGGGTTGTGCCAGCGGCCGCCGCCGAAGCCTGGAGGCGGGCTGATTCTCTGCTGCGAAGTCCAAGAGCTGGCCGGTAAGAGGCGCAAACCAGCTTAAGACGTCGCGTTCCTTCGCGCCTTCAGGCCAGCCCTGCCAGCCGCTCTCCTCTCGGTAGAGCGGAATATCCCCTTCTTTGCACTTGTCGAACACGGCCTGCGCTACCGACTCCAGACCTGGGACGCTTCCGAAGTAGGCATCGAAGAAACCAGGGACCCCGACGTATAGCTGTCCTAATTCCTCCTTTAACACGCCATCCACATATTTGCGGTGTTCGGTAGAGTTCGCGAAGCTGCCCGTGTTGTGCAGCCATGGCGTCTGCTGGAAGGAGGCGAGGGACGGGGCGGACAGCGGAGGAGTCGTGGGTTTGGCGACAGTGAAAGCTGTGGACGCGGCGACGGCGGCATAGACTTTGTCCCATATGACTTCATCGGGCTCGTTGTTGAGGACCGCTCTGAGGAGGGGTATGATACGCTCAATGTCGAAGTTGCCAGAGTTGACCGCTGAACTCAGCTCCAACAGATCGCCAAAGAGGTTTACATTATTTCTCGTAGAGGGAAGTGAACGTGTGGCGGGGAGACCCTGCAAAGCATATATCAGGTCAAGGAGGGAATTTTTCGGTCCTGTTGATGTTAGGAAATCTCGCGAGTTTGGTGTTGAGTCGTACCTTCACCACTAATATGGTACAATGCCTCGGCGCCCGTGATAGCTAGGCCTCTGTATTTGAATTCGAAAGAGTCGCGAAAGGTATGGAGTCCTTTGCCAATGGGGTTTGCCTTGATTATCTTTGATCGCGACTCATCGGCCATGGCGCGAGAGCGCAGCGAACGCTCGAGGTAGTCAATAGAAATGACGATGTGAACCACAGTGAAAAGAAGAGCGAGACAGACCTGTGGAGAAGGGGTGTGGGGGGCGGGTTGAGAGGAGATACGAATCGGGTATGGGCGTTTGAGAGTGAAAGATGGCTGGAACGCGATGAGCTGACCACGCGATGCAGGCCATGCCAAGCCGGAAATTCTTCGGAGCCGGAGTCATCACCATCGGCAAAAATGATTCACCGATCTCCGATTATAGCACGCAAACGCTCACTCGAGACGCCAGTTGAACAGCCAGCACCCAGGGCCAGCGCCCACTGCGACTGGGGAGCTATGGCAGCGCAATGGCCTCAGGAGCTGACCTGGCCAACCCCAATTCGCGAGCGCGCTACACGCCTCAGCACCTACCTTCAAGACAGGGTGGGCTGTGTCGAGCGCACCAACAACCGGCCCGTACCCGCATCTGTCTTCCTCGGTTGCTACGGATACCGTACAATACTATAATTTAATTAGCGTTACCTGCTCTGACAGCAGCGTCTTGTGCGATCTTCTACGTCACTCGCAATGCAACCGTGACGAATGCCTCGATAATCTCGATGCCGCACGAGATATTAACGCTTTGCGCGAAACGAGCCAGAAATTACGTGACATAGCGACACTGCATCTCTGCCAGAATGCGAGCTCCGTCAACCCGGCCAGAAGAGAAAACATCCGCTCAACCAAAGGTTGAGCACCGCTCGCCATGGAGTGTGGCCGCCCAAGCGTCATGCGAATGATGTAGGGCAAGCAGATGAACAGGGACCACCCAAGGTGGCCGTGCGCAGGAGCGAACGGATATCTCAACGAACACACGACCCGGCGTCCCCATCTCGCACCTTAGCTCGTGCAACCAAAAAAGCTTCCCAGGGCCGTCCAGATGGTACCGTCCGCCGAAGCGCGCGTATATCGGACCGTATGGAGAAGCTACGTTCGCTGGGATCCAATCAAGAGGTCAAACCTACTCGGTCGAGCAACACGGCCAGTGGTGTACACGGATAGAATTTCCATGGATTTTATCCGTATCCGTTCCGTTCCATAACTCCATGGAACTCCATAGAGAAGTGACATTAACCAACTGCAGTATAGCACCTACCTACTCAAGTTAGTCGTGACGTACGTATAGTGACCTGACATTGCGGGGTCGTCGGAGGTTTTAGTGTCAATATCCCCAATTTAACCTCACCCTATCTCAAGCTGTGCATGTTCACTCCTCTTAATAACAGCCATATAGTATATTCAAAATCAGACTTCGGCATGCCTTTGGGAGCACCTCGAATGACCCGACATGAAATTCTAGCATCGCAAATTGACTCAGAACATGTCGTCCATCGCCCGTTCGACTCCAGTTTCGAAGATGACAGATCACAACTTACTGATCTCAACTCTGAGCAAGCTCCAGCGCCTACTGAGTACCCAACCACGAATAACGATAGCATTGAGGCTATTGGTAATCCGGATAGTGTTTTCGACGCGCCGTTTGACTACTCCTGGGTCAAATAGAGTGATATTTCCCTTCGCGGGTACACGGCCCCTATTAAATATTCCCGAAGTCGTGCATAGTTCTGGAAGTTTAGGGTGCCTCTTACGGTTTCCCAGCACGATAAAAAAGGTCATTTGAGTCGTAGGAAGTATTATTTATGCCATACATGTTACCTAGAGGGTTCGCGATACAGGGCGATATTTAATATTACGAGTGGAACTTCCGGCGTACGATCACACTTCAAAACAGTTTATCCAACGACGTATAACGAAGAGACTACAATACCTCTAATTGAACAGCTCCCCACGTCCAACGCGCTCGAACTCCTCGATATTTCGGATCCTAAACAGCAATTAGCATATAACCGGATTATAGAGGTGTTTGACGCAACTACGCTGCGTAAAGACATTCTCCAATAGGTTATACTTGACAATATACCATATAAGAAAGTCGATAGTCCTAACTTTCGGCGTCTTCTCTCACGGGTAACTCTATTAATTAAAGATAAAGTTATCCCTGGGCGAAACTCAATTCGTAGATAGGTATTAAAGGAGTATGTTTTACACAAACAAGAGTTAAAAGAGACTATTAACAATAGCTTAGGACGCGTACACATTTCGTTTAACGTCTAGACTTCGAGGCGTAGGCGTGCCTTGAATGGTGTTACTGGCCATTAGGTTGATCGTCGGGGTCGTTGTCGTACTGCTTTGCTATTAATAAAAGAGATGGCACACATCCATAGTGGCGAAAATCTGTGTAAGAACGTTCTCAGCACTATTAACGAGTACAACCTCTATGACCGAATTGGGTATTTCGTGACTAACAACGCTTCTACGAATAACACCATATTAAAAGAGTTAGGAAAGGAGCTAGGCTTTAACCCTAGCTGGCGGAGGTTACGGTGCGCTAGTTATATAATTAACCTCATTGCCACCCAAGTCCTGTATGGTAAGGACTTCGAGATGTTTGAGGAAGCCCTTGGGAATGCAGAAACTATAAAGGAAGAAACAGCACTCTAGTAGAGCAAAGGTCCAGTAGGCATAGTTTACACCATTGTACAATGGATAAACAAGTCTCCGGGCCGTGTCCAGCGATTCAACAAAGTTCAGAACCAACTCGGTCGTGTCCAGAACTATGGGGGGGAACGAAGCCCAGCTCCTTTGGCATTATTGATAAGTAACGCAACGAGGTAAGTCTAGCTATTCTAACTAACCTTAGCTAAATCCTGTCCCTACGCCTAATTAGGTAGGCAACGTAAAAACGACTAACTTTAACAGGTGGAATTTAACGTATAACATGCTTGTTCGAGCACAACGACTGCGGGCTTTAATTGAAGAGTTCTTAGAGGACGAGAGGTCTACGTATAAAGAGCTTACTCGTCGAAGACTTATTAAACCTCTCCACGAGAAATCGGAGCAGTCGCTTACCCGGATTATCTTCCAGAATAGGATGGGTTCTGACGACTAGGCTATTATTAGTGAATTAATAACAATCCTTAAGCCGTTTAAACAAGCTACCAAGTGGCTTAAAGCTCGCCCAAATGAACACTTGGCTGCCGATATTGCTGAGGTTGTCCCCACTATTAAAGTCATCATGGAAGAGTTGGAAAAGTTGAAGGTATAGTACGCAGAAAGTCAAAAGGATACTCCTTTCTAGACTGCAATTAAACAAGCCTGGAGTAAAGCTCAAGAATACTACGCTAAGTTTGATGATACCCCGGTGTACGCTGCTGCTATACTGCTCAATCCTCGACTTAAGAAACCATACTTAGAGAAGGAATGGGGTGACGCTTGGGCCGATCACAGTGTCAAGATAGTAAAGAAGCTGTATAAAGATGAGTACGAGACGCAGTTAAGTAACCCCCCGGAGCTTCTATCGGCATCACAGAGCTCCCGAGGATCGATCCAACCACTGCAGGAAATATCTTCAAACATCATACGACCTCCTAAAAAGCGAAAGTTCGCCCACATCAGTGATAAAATTGAGGACACTAAACGCTTCCCCGAACCATCTCAAGTTGAGAATGAGCTTGATAAGTACCTCCGAGCGGACCGGGTTACTGATCCAGACCTTATTCCAGCACAATACTGGCGGAGAGCGAATGTTCGAGCACGCTTCCCCACCCTTTCGTTAATAGCAATTGAACTATTAGCTATACCACCTATGAGCTCCGAACCTGAGAGAGTCTTCTCTCAAGGAGGTTTGACGCTCAGCTCAGGGCGTGCCAGCCTCTCTGAACATTTACTAGAAGCTTGCTTATGCCTTGCCCATTGGGGAAAGAGTGGGCTTATTCAAATTAGGGACTATTATTAGGAACTGAGAGGTGCGCAAGAGGCAGTACTTAATTCTATTTTTAGTAGAGATGGCATTATAAACTTAAGTGAAAGTGAGGAGGATAGCAGCGTAACGTTTTAAGAGGAGTGGGAGGGCGAAACTGAGGAGGAGTAGTTTAGTTATTTTGTATTTGTTTTTTTCCTCTTTTAGTTGTAGTAAGTGGGTTTAATAGTGGTTCCTTCTCTCCTTCCCTGACATGTGACGTGGAACATCCACCTATTTAGTGTCTGATATGCGCGATGGAATTAAGCTCTTGACCCCGCACGACACTATCCTATGATTGTACTAGTACTATAGCTGCATGCCAAGAGAATCTCTGGAGATCTCCATGGAGAAATGGAACGGAGTAAATGGATATCCATATCTGTCCATGTACATCACTGAACACGGCCGGACGAAAATCCACTCGACGCACCACGATTTGCACAAACACCGCTTACTCTGGAAACCGCAAGGAATCTCGAAGACGAGACGTTGAAAGGCTTTGTCGAAGAAGGGGAAATTTTTTTAACGCCTGTCTCCCCGAAACCCGTGTCGACGTTCTTAAAAAGATATACGGTTGGGCGGACGGACAGGATGGGTGGTGCATCTTCTGGCTGAACGGCCTAGCTGGAACGGGAAAGTCGACTATCGCTCGGACTGTCGCTTACGAATACAAAAGCGTATCGCGGCCAGCTTCTTCTTCTCGCAGGGTGGTGGAGACCTAGCCATACTGGCAAACTCCCTACAACTATTACGGTGCAACTTACAAGGAACGTTCCCGCTTTGCATCGGCACATTTGTAATGCGGTTGAAACACTCATGAGGCTCTGCTTCCGCACAATGCCAGGGATCATTCACCATAACATGCAGATTTTCATCACGTGACCAGAGAGCTGAGACTACTTCGTAGTCTCTGATTACATAATACAACTTCCGGCCTAAACTAGCATCTCCTAAGACTCAATCTTTGCACAATACTGTAGAAGTTTCCTGTCATCAAACAGGGTATTGTGAAGGATGTGTTGGTCCACCTGTTCGAACTTATAACACTGAATAGGTTCTGGATTAAACAGAACATCAACATAAACATTTTCTACTGCTGTAGACATCTGTTGTACAAATTCACCTCTTTCCTGCTGCAATATATCTAGGAACACAAGGAAGTCCCGATCCTTAACCCTTTCAATTCTACTAGACGTTAGTAGATAATAAGTTATACTGTGTAGTATATACTGTGTGTTTGTAAGGTCTGTATCCCTACTGGTGGGTAATAGAGCAAGGATACCCACTGAGTATCTCTCTGCCAGAGAAGCCCAGTTGCGTCCATGGTAGAGACGGTTCTTGAGTTTCTTCTGCAGCTCTGGTGGCGGATCCCGATCATTATATGCTTGGTAGTAAAGGTCCTGTAGCGCTAAGGATTCTACCTTCTGGGTCTTTTCTTCACCACCATTTCGCGTGCGTGTATGCTGTGCAGGGTTAAGCTTATACTGTTGAACTAGGGCGGTCCGACATTCGGTAAGACGTAGGAGGTGGTAGCGACGAATGATGGAGCAACTGCTCACAACCTCTTCTATCTTATCGAGAGCCTCCATTGCCTGGATGATTGTCTCTCCTTTAGAAAAAAGATGACCGTCGTTGCCAGTTTGGCGCAGATAGCATGTCTGCCGCAGCTAGTTAACGGCTTCAGGGCTCGCTATAGCGAAAAAAAGGCGAGTAAGGAACGCAATCGTGGGGTTATCAACCTGGTAGCCAAGCTCCGTTGCAAATCTATCGTAAATATGTGCATCGGTGAAGCGTCCATAGGCTATGCCTGCGTTTAATGGAACTAGTGACATGCTAGCACGACTCTTGTGTTTCTTGGTTTTAGGGACAGGTGTTATGCCTCCTGTCCGTATCTGTTTCATGTTGCTTCTCGCCTCGACATAACTCGAACCAAAGTCAGAAGCCGTGAGTACATAGGGACCACACGCTGTAGGGCCGCTTCCCTTTTCACACCAGACGTAGCCTGCAGGCATGTCCGGTGTGTTATTAAACTCAATATTTACAGACTCGGCAATATTAGGGCCCATATTTAGGACTTCGTGGTACGTGTTCTGTCTTGTGACAATCATCTCACCAGGCAGGCAACAGTCCAGATAGTACGTAATGTCCCATTCCTCTAGAAGGGTTGGAGAGATGATAGCGTTGTAGTGGCGGATCTTCTGCGAACACGGGACGCGCCCTGGACCGTACAGCTCCTCCATACAACGTTCGATATTGGTCTTTTCGCACTCAGGAATAAAAAGCCAGAGCTTTGGCGCTCCAGCAAGAAGGAGATTAACAGAGCCAAGGTTACCATCCTCGACATGCAGAGTAGCGGGGGTCCAGTCGCACTGGCTAATATACCAAAAGGGCGTGTTAACCCCAGGAATGTTGCCATTATTTCGTCGCCAAAGCCTCGGCCCTGCATCTACTAGGGGTGCATATTCTGGCGACATAGGGATAGGGCCCACAAAATACGGAAGGGCTTCACTTGGTGGGTTGTCAAAGACGGCCTGGAAAAAGGAGCGAATTTCTTCCGGGGATAGCCAGCTGTGTTCTTGGTTCAAGATATCTGCTAATAGAAAGGTAAAGTCGGCCTCTGTTGTTAATACCATTACTTTAAAGCCATCTTTCGAGTATATGCTGCCTCTTATGTACCCCGAAGCAGGTGTCTGCGCTTGCGAGAAGTTCGGCGAGTCAAAGTTGATAACCCTAATCTTGTCATAGCAGTGGCTAGGTGTTACTACGGCCAGCATCTCGAGTTGCGCAACTAGGGCGGCTCCCATCTACTCTACCCCAAAGTCAACAATATGGACCCCTCTGCCATATCTATCCGATGCGCCTTCTGCTCCAGCACGTTATGTACCCTCTGGCTCAGCGTCAACCCCAGTCCCGTGCTGCTCTTCATTATAACTTCCGCTCTGTCCCCCCTCAAAAGTGTTGTTCTGCTGGCAATCTGCCTCATCGTCGCCGTTAATAAAATCTCTTAACAAGCTAGCAACGAGCTCCGCATTAGCCAAAGATAAAACCAAGGGCGTAGGTAACTACTCTCGTAAGGACGGTGCTGGGTTTAGTAGCAGCGGTATGGTAGGCGCGTAGGCGGCAGGCAGGTCAGTGGCGTTCACGCGAGGTTGCTCTAGCGCATTCATAGAAGCGTGTGTAGAAGCAATCGCCTACTACTACGTATCGGCCCATCCCGCTGCGCTGCCATCGGGTAGAAGCTGCTCGAGCAAGGTCCTTACGTTGCTAATAATGCTCAATAGGACGTTTCAACAGTCCCGAAGGGCATTATCAATTTCTGGCAGACAATGTGAGGAAGGGAAGAGCTGCGTTCATTCCTCTACAGTAGAAGTATTCTACGTATATATACACACTCTGGATCCACCCAAGAGTCTTGGCATAGAACCTGATAGAATCGTACCGTAACAGACAAGAGGCGGCCAAGACTAAGCAACTATAGAGGGAAGATAGCGTTGCGCGCTAGCAAGAAGGGCTTTCAATGTCATGTTTAACTGCTCAAAGGCTTTAAAGCAAGGTCTCCGTCTCGGAAATTAACTCGTCAACAAGCGCCATAGCTCTAGAGCTGCAGGCGGGGAGCGCATGAGTTTCGTAACAGGGCTAAGCTAATAATATAGCTTAAGACGCGATGCATCGTCTCGCTAACCGGCCCTGTCGATCACTAAATTTAGCGCCTGTCACATAACCTTGGCTTATTATTACCAGAAGCCCCTCAATCGCACTGCAGCCCACCATATGTCTGCGCCACACTCACGCCGGCGTCAACCACCACACAGCCCGCCCACCCACATAACCGCCGCTGTGTCTCAACATATGCCACATTCCCATATTTGGGTTTCTGGTCTTTAATGTTGCTGTCCCTCCTCTTCGATTTCTCCAGGAAGAAGGGTTAGCGAGACCTCTGCAGCATCGATGGCGGGGCTGGATCCAGGACGCAGCATAAAACCTGGTAATATTAACCGAAAATCGGGAAACTGGTTTAGGGTACCTGTCTCATTCTAGGTAGAGGCCAGAAACTGGACATCAGAAAGCCTCAGAACCGACAGGGGCCGAAAACGGGAACTAGAAAATCAGGACCCGGAAACGGGAACCAGATGTTAGGACCCAAAAACAGGAACCTTAATTTAAAATCCAGACGCCGCATGCAGGTTACAGTACAGTATAGTCTATATATTTGTAGACTGGTTGGTCCTAATTTCTAGTCCTACAGTTATGGCGTCTCCGCAGCAATCGCAGGTGCTATCGCACTCTAAGGCGAGGCGGGCTGCAAACAACAACTACCTAAGGCTCTCTAAAACACTATACAAGAAATTAGCTAAGTTATGCTAAAAATACAACACCCACATGTATTTCCTAGCATATCGCAACGGCAGATTCAATAGATTCGTATTAATAGATAAGACAGGCCAGCGTTAGTTGCCTCCAGGCTAAGAGACTCTTGTAAGCTCCTCCCCTTCTACAGATCTTAAGAGTTAACTCCTAACTTGTTAAGGATAAATTATACCCCCCGCCAGTAATAAAGTCGCCAACTTATTGCCGTCGGGCTTAACAAAGACGAGCGAAGGTTCACGGAAACGTTTAATTAAATGCCACGTACCTCAGCATGAGCAAGTTAAGCACGTAGATTATGTTATAGATTTGCCAACAAAGGAGTCTAAAGGGCAAGCGGTTAATTCAACATAAAGTTACTATAACGTCACTTACAACGTCGCGAATCACACAGTGTAGCGAAGCCAATCAGAGGTACTTTTAATAGCACTTAGAATGCAGCTCCCAGCGTAATAAGTATCTTCGGTATAAGGTGAAAATACCATACTCTGTCTTCTTAAGAATGTATCCCACCGTTATGATACAAAAATTACTATTATGTGTGACCTTCGTTACCAGTTAAAAGTTAGTAATGCCGTAGTAGGAAATTATCCTCACTAGCGAGTAGGCTCGTAACCTGGCTCTTTTAGGTTCTTATACACCGTACACATGATCAGTCGCTTGTATAGAGTCGCCTGATACGAACAACTTACTTTAATTAGCTTTGCAACTTCTACAGCTGGCATAGATTGCCACCCCGGTCGGTACCTCGATCGTAAGCGAGCCACAGACATGGCCAAGGCGTACATAATGACGCAGTAATATATCTTACATAATTTCTGTGTTAGGTGCATAAGCGTCACTGAAGGCGGCCCTAGCGGCTCTGCCAGAGATCAGCCTAGGTGTCGTCTGTTCGCTTTACACAGGAATCCTGTATCTCGCTTCACCCGTACAGGCAGCAACACTAACTCAGGCCGATGTGCCAGCAAGGGTCCAGCCCACTTTTTGTTGATAGCTAACCAGTCAAACTGTCTGTTTAGCGTTCCACAGTCAGCGCTACCCCATTTACGGAACTTGAGGCTAAGCAGCACATGTTGCAGCCGGTGTGATGGAGTGAAGCCGCAATCGCTAGCGACTGTACTATATAACGTGCCCGGCAAGCGAGCTGCGCACCCCACCAACCTTTCGCACCTTTATAGCGACCTATCTCAACAACACAATATGATAATAGCACATAATTGCTATACTAGATTAAATAGTATCTATACTATCCTTCTTGCATGTTCGCGAGTTATGGCCAGTCTTCTTGCAGCGGCTGCAGCGTGTTAAAGCCTGCCAATTGGCACCTGATCGTGCCCTACTTTGACGTGTTTCTCCCTCTAGCTTGCTGCTCAATATCCTTTTAAGCAATAATATCCTCTACCTTTGCCTTTATTAAGGTGCCTTGCTATTGTATCCGCTTCCTTCTTTTGCTTTCTACGTGTTGTGGTGGCCTTATTAGTCTTCTTAAGCCTCTTGATCCGATCACGCATAAGCGTAGCTTCGTAAGCTATTACCTTAGCGCCCTTTTTAAGCTAATTAAGCGCTGCAATAATAGAAGCAGGTAATAAGCTCTTATACTTTTAAATCCTATTATAAATTAATATTATTTAAGCTTTTAGCTTGCGCGTGTTACTTAGTATTCTAGCTTCCTATAGGGTAACCTCTAGCGCAGGTGGTGTAGGCGTGCGAAGCTTTATATTAAGCTTTGTTATCACCGCCTCTAGGTTGTGTGGGGTAAGGCCAGCGCCTCGAAAGCTTGCGCAGATATTCTCCTTTATAATTACCTACTTATAGGCTACGCAGAAGGCTAGTAGGAACTCTAACTTTATAATATAGCTAATGTAGTCGCGTATTAGGCTCTTGATCTGGCGGCTATACGCGCGCTTTAACGGCGAAAAGTAGCTAACGTTAAGTAGCTATAAGAGGTGCAATAAATATAACAGTATATAAAAAGTATAGATATTATTCTCCTTACAAAGCACTTAAAATTTAAGCAAGTTATAGCTCTTATAGCTATTAAATATAAGTAGCTAGCGCGCGCCTATCCTACGCTCTACTATATACTTAATAAAGTGCCTTAGCCACTCTACTCTAAGCTCGTTAGTAGTCTAGCTATTATTGCTAATAGCGAAAGCCCAGTTGCGTGGTATATTATTGTCCTAGTACCAGGCAGAGAGGTGTACTAGCTAGCGAAGATAATAAAGGGCGGGATCGCCTAGCTAGTAGCATTAATTACTTAAATTACTATAACCTACTCGCGCTTACTTAGCTATATTACTTTTAGCCTATCGCGTCTCTCTAAGCCTGTAATAACAAGCTAAGCTAATATCTTGCCTATTATAAAGCCAGTCTCGTTAAAGTTATAGGTATCCTTATTATAGATACTATAGGTGGCCTTCGTGCGCGCTACAAGCTCGAACTAAGCCCTAATAGCCTCTAGATCCTCACATAGAGCTCTCTGCTAATCGTACGGTCAATTAAATCGTGTAGTAAGGCTATCTATTCGCTTGACGAAGTTGCGCGGCCACTTTTCGCTAATCTTGCCAGCGCCTCGCTCAGCGAGTAGTTTATTCGCTATATCTCGCACAGCACCTAGCGTGGGCGGAAATCCTCGTGAATCTAGGTCAAGTACATGCCTAGTAATCACCTCCTCTTCTAGCTTGGTAAGCTTCTTTAAGCTGGGCTCATAATCGCGTCGTGCAGCGATTCCGGCGCATCGACTACGCAGTGTACTTTTAGGAACCCTATAGATAGTAGCAGCGCGTCTTCTGCTTTGGATCTGATTCTGGTTTATAGCTAAGATAGCTAGGGACATATCGGCTTCGTTGTAGGGCGATTGAGAAGTAGTTAGTTGAGACATTGTAGTTAAAAGGTGATGCGTCGCGAAAAGTTAGTGGGGTGCGCAGTTCGCTTGCCTGCGCAGCTCGCTTGCCGGGCACGTTAGTTAATTTACGGAATCTGGGCTTTTAGGCTGCTACGGATGATAAGCGTTGCATGAGTGAAATTATCAGCGACCTTACCTGTGCCACATCTTCCCATGGCACAACTTCACTTTGGCACACCAAGGGCGCCGTGATAACTAATCACTTGGCGACGTCGTGCGGGTAGACATTATAGGCAGCTTACCAAGCCGGGTGACCGTGTCGCCGCTCATCTTCAAATAGATGCTTCGATAAGTGTGCGGTCTCCTTCTGTAGCTATGAGAGCCACTAAAGTTGTCGACGCGTGCGTGGCTGCGACAAGGGAGGCGGCTTGACGGTTACGCTCATGCCTCAGCCTTGTGCCGCAGCTGAACGACTTCACGCAAGCGCCAGGCTACTACTACTCTGCTCACAAAACCATACTTCGTGTCTCTTTACAGTATACTAAGCATGGCTAATTTCGGCGACAGAAACGCCGGTTTTCAGGCTGGTAACATATTCGGCTCAGTAACAAACACATTCCATGCTCCGCCTGGTGAGTTGCGGCTCAACGGGCGCCAGACCCAGCGCTAACCTGCGGCCCTCCGCCTAGAGCGACGCGAGACACCACCACAGCCATCCATCGTGATACCCTTCGCGCGAGACGCCCACTTTGTCGAGCGAGGGACGCTACTCGACGAACTCTGCAAGAAATGTGCGCTGCCAGACGCGAGGCACGCCGTTGTCGGCCTAGGCGGGGTTGGGTGAGCAGCTTGCACACACAACCTCTGCACGACATACTGACGGCAGAGTAGCAAGTCGCAGCTTGCCATCGAGCATGCCTATCGCACGCGTGAGTAGTCGCCCGAGACGTGGGTACTGTGGGCGCACGCCAGCAACGCCGCCCGGCTGGAGTAGAGCTTCCACGACATCGCCGACCGCGTTAAGATTACAGGACGACAGGACCCGCAGATTAACATCTTCAAGCTAGTGCACGGCTGGCTGTGCGATAGCAAGCAGCCATGGCTGCTTGTGCTAGACAACGTCGACGATGCCAGCTTTCTGCTTGATGCCGAAACTGCTAGCTCGCAGACGGCAGCTAGACCGCTGCGCGAGTACCTTCCTCACTGCAAGCACGGCTCCATTCTTATCACATCGCGAAGCAAAGAAGCGGCGAGGAAGCTAGTGGAGCAGCGCGACATTATTAGGCTGGACCCAATGGACGAGGCGCAGTCGCTGGCGCTACTTGCGAGGAAGCTGGGAGCGCCGGCAGATAACAGTAGCGATATGGAGCTCGCGGAGCTAGCAGCAGCACTCAAATGCATGCCACTTGCCATCGTGCAGGCTGCTGCATATATCTCGCAGAGAGCGCCGCTGTGCTCGGTAGCACAGTACCTAGACTAACTAAGGAAGAGCGAGCGCAAGCGGACGAGCCTTCTTAATCGTGACGAGGGTTAGCTGCGGCGAGATCGCGAGGCGAAGAACTCGATTATCGCGACCTGGCAGATCTCGTTCGAGCACATACAGCAGACGCGGCCGTCGGCGGTAGACCTGCTATCGCTGATGAGCTTCTTCGACCGCCAGGGGATTCCTAGGGGCGTGCTACAGTTGCAAGCTAAGCACGACAAGGTGAAGATTAGTTAAGGGGATAGTAAGGCCGATGCTAACAACGGCGAAGAGGGCAGTGAGCCGCAGTTTAGGTCTAAGGACGGCGATTCTGAAAATAACAATCTGCGGGACTACTTAGATAACAAGTCTTCTCATAACGACCTTTTTGAAGACGACTCTTTCGAAAACGACTTTTTCGAAGACGACAACCTTGAGGATGATGCTTTTAACGATGACGTCACCGTACTGCGCAACTTCTGCTTCGTCTCTGCTAACACTAACGGCGCGAGTTTCGAGATGCACGCCCTCGTTCAGCTTTCCATGCGCACGTGGCTTGCAACGAACGGAAAGTTAGAGCAGTGGAAGTAGCAGTTTATTAGCAACCTTTACGCGGCGTTCCCAACGGGAGAGTACGAAAACTGGGCAGCGTGTCAGGCGCTGTTCGCGCACGCTAAGGCAGCAGCTAGCCAGAAGCCAGAAGCGGCATCTTCGCTGATAGAGTGGGCTACGCTACTATATCGTGCGGCGTGGTATGCGGTGAGTAAAGGAAGCGCAGGAGAAGCAGAGGCTCTGGCGATACAGTCTATGAAGGTACGAAAGACGGCCTTAGGGCGAGAGCATTAGGACACGGTATGGAGTATTGCAATAATGGCAGATGCCTACTCACTTAGTGGACGATGGGACGAGGCTGAAAAGCTAAGGGGGCAAGTAGTGGAGACTCGCAAGAAGAAGCTGGGGGCGGACCATCCCGACACGCTAACCAGCATAGCCAATCTGGCGTCGACTTACCGGAATCAAGGGCGGTGGGATGCAGCGGAAGAGCTGGAGGTGCAAGTAATGGAGACTTTCAAGAAGAAGCTGGGAGCGGACCATCCCGACACGCTAACCAGCATGGCCAATCTGGCGTCGACTTACC
>ML976697.1:0-57032 GCA_010015655.1 Bimuria novae-zelandiae CBS 107.79 | reverse complement strand
GAGTTATGGGTGGGTGAAGGATTGGGTGGAAAATGCGGGGGTGCGCCATTTGCCGAACCGCGCCAAGTGCTGAACCAACATGTTAATGTCAATAGTATCTTCGTTGCTGTTAATATAGTCTTTATCCTTGTTGTCGTGATCCATGTCTAGGTATTTAACTAGGTAAGGATAGATCTATTCTTTAGCGCTTCCTTGCATATAGGTTACTGCGAAGATAACCTTCTTTTTGTCTTTAAGGTCTTAGTTTTAGTTAAAGAAGTAGAGGTCTAGTTGTAATAGCTAGGTGTTAAGAAGGGTATGGTTACTATTATATAAGTCGGGTTTGTGTGCCTTGTTCTTGCCATCCCCCATAGGGGTAACGTAGTTGTCCGAAGCCATGGAAGAGGTAGGGGTCCTAGTAGTACTTATGTTAAAGGTATTCAAGATATTAAGATCCCAAAGAGGTAGCTATTCTCTAAGGGGCTAAGGTTAGTTCTCGGGTAGGAGTACTAATAGGACGAGAGAGGGTTATAGTAATAGCTTGCGCCTGTCACTAAGGGCGTTAGTATCAAAGGTGTGTATAGCACAATCAAATCAACAAGGTTGCTTATTCAGATCCAAACGATAGATTAATAAACAGATTGAACACGCATATCCAGAGGGATATTCGAGCTCTCTATATACCTGTAGGCTTTCTTCTGTCATCACCCGTTTTTGTGCCATCATGACCTTAGTCTAATGGTACTAGCATCAGTAATAGTACTGCCATCACTATCTTGGCGTGAGGGTACATCACGTGACCTCGGTAGTGCGGTCCCACTATGGGTTACCCCGCCATGGCCGCCGTTGGCCCTCCTTTACTGCCGCTCGTTCAGATCCTAACACTACCTTAATAAAGACTTTTACTTATTACTAAGTAACTTTAAGATAGATCATACTACGCGCTAGTATATTAATTAAGTTTTATAAAATAAACCTAGTCTACTTACGCGAATATAAAAGTCAGTAAATAAAATAAATAGTGGTTTTTTTAAAGATAACACTAGCTACTGTAGTAATTTAATTTAATAATAGGCGTCTACTAAGCAATAGCAGCTTAGCTTTTATAATAGACTTATATAGTATAATAAGTAAAGTCCTAGTTATACTAGCTAATAACTGTAACGTAATCCTACTAAACAAGTTACCTATTATTACTATTAATAACTACACTATGCGTCTCTAAAAATAATAGATCCTTAATCTAGATTCTAATACCTACATTATTAATATAACTAATTAAATAGGCTAGGAACATGAGCGTGTTAAAAATACTAGTATAATTATTAAAGTAAGTAAGCACTATTATAAGATTAAAATCTAAAGTAAAAAAACTCTTATAGTTAATATACTAATAGGCATAGCACTAACGCTAAATACTTATATTACTTTAGTACCTAGCTTTATTATAAGCGTAGTTAGTCTTAAACGCTATCGTAATATTAGTATCTACTTTACCTTAGGTTAAGATACGCTATATAATAAATATAGAGTTATTAGTTATTTAGAGTACTATAAGGGCTACTAGCTTATTAACGTAGATACCTCTCGCCGTCTAACAAAGTTATTCTTACTTATAATAACTATTTAAACTCGCTTATTAGAGGCACTAAAAATTTAAGAAATATCTTTAACGCTAGCTTATTAAGTTTAGGGCTATTTAGGACATAAGATTATAAATTACCTAAATAATAATATTAAAGGAGTAATAGTAAAAGGCCGGCTAATCAAGACTTTTATTAAGTCTATACTAAATTAAAGTTAATAAAATAGATCTTTTACTATACGCTAAAGGATGCTGTCTATCCCTTTATTTAAATTTTAATTAACCTAATCTAAAAATAATAATAAGTAGAATACTTATGCTATTTATTAATACTCTCGTTAGTACGAAACAGAGTCCTTTTTAATAAAATTAAAGACTTAGCTAGGCCGCTAGCTCCAGAATACTGTATAATAAATCTAGCGTTAGTATAATTATAATATAATCGCGATTAAGCTCGACACTAAACGCGGTATTATTAACTTTATAAAGTAACTTTAAGCTAATCTAGATATACACTTTATAAGGCTGGATGCTTAAGCAGCCAAAGGTACTAAAAGAATACTTATAAATTTGATATGTAGTCTAAAGTTAAGCTTCAGACGTTAAACTTATATATTTAGGGTTTATATAACTAAGGATTAAAGATCTAAAATAATAACTAGACGTAGCTTATTATATACCTTCTTTCCCTTTATTGGGGGTAAAGAAAAATCTCCTTGTTTTATCTTACTATATAGCTTTATTTTTATTTTATTATCTGCTTGTAATCCTCTTGCTATCGTAAACCTGTTATTAGTTTTATTTTTACGTGTCTAATTTTATATTCTTGCTATAAGTAGTTACTATAGTAGTGTATTTGCGCTAGTGCGTTTACTTATTATTATATATATAAAGTTACTTCATACCTAGCTTCTAAACCTTACTTTTTTATACTCTTTTTTTTCTCATTTTAACTTTATGCACTATAACGTCTTACTTTTAGCCTAGTCTTTTTTAACTTCATAATCTAATTCCTTTTCTTATTTTAATAAGATAGCTAGCCTTTCGCATAATAGTTATATAATAAGGACTCTTAAGCGTTAAAAACGTACTATTAATTTTAATAATAAGATAAAGAAAGCTCTATTCCTGTTATAGTTACTTAGCTACTAACTTAAGAAAACTAAGCTTTTAAAAAATAAAGCTATTATTTTTAACGCTAGCGTAATTCTTTTTAGCTAGCTTACTAAGAAGTTTAGTTCTTTTAAAGCTTATAAAGTAAGTTCTAAACCTGCTTTTATACTTTTTTTTACTTCTTTCTACCTTCTAACTTGCCTCTTTACTCTTTTAACTTCTTTTTTAGTTCTTTATTAGCCTAGGTGTACGCACTCGCTAACCTAATAAGCTTAGCTTTTAAGGCCTAATCTTATTATGTGCGATAATTAAGCGCTAGTATATTAATTATATTACTTATAGATATGTTTATTAGTAGGTGCTAGTAGGTAAGATAGTATTTTATAAGAAGTGCTATACCTCTAAGCTTATAAGCTACACTAGACAAGTATGCTTTAGTTCAACTTATTTTAAATAATTTTAAGGTATGCTTAACTAACTTATTCTTCTACTTAGATTTAGCTTACCCTTAATAAAGTTAGACGTGAAAAGTTTACTAACATTATAATTATTAGTATAAGCTACCTTATAAATAAAGTTTTGAAGAGTAGCTAAGAGTAAAAGGCCATTTTTACTAATTTTAACGCATTCTATTCTACTTGTAAGATTACTATTATTAATTACTATACCTCTTTTAAGAGTAAGACTACTACTACTTTAGGCCTTATTAATTTTTTCTTTTAGGCTATTTAGCTCTTAGAGCGCATTACTATCGCGGTTAAAAAGACTTTTAATCTTTTTTAAGTTTATACTACTAACTTTAAAATATTTTATTAAAAGTATAAGAACACTTTCGTAAGTTTATTTTAAATACTAAAGCTATCTTTTAAGGCTAATATTATATAGCTCCCTAGTTAGTTTATAGTAGTAGATAATGGTATTATAATAAATAGTCTTTAGGAAATAAATAATGTCCTCGTAAGAGCTAATATGCCTACTTATGTAAGGGGGCTTTGGGTTCGAGGAACCTGAGATGCCAGAAGAATACAGATAAATTCAATAAGGAGTTTAAGTAGCTCCTCCCTACGCTATATATATGGCTTCTAAGTAGAAAGAACTAACTCTAGAAGGGCTAGGTCTATTTTCTAACACTTTAAAGGTACCCTAGTAGCTCTTAAAGTTACTTTAGGCTTAGGCTATAAGATTTCTTAGCTAAGTACTTTAGAGGCCTAGCTTCTAATATAGCTCCCCTCCCTCTAATCGTGTAGCAGGAGAAGTGAAAAATTTCCTTATTTAAATTTACTAAACTTATATGGTTTGCTATATTCTAGATATTAATATCTCTTTATCGTGAATCGCGTAATTGCATTCCGCGGGGCTATTTTTAATAGAGAAGTATACTATAGGCCTTAGTATACTCTTTTTATTATACTAAGAAAAGTAACTATTTATAAACTATTCTAATACGTCTGCTTCTAGAATGGAGTCCTTATTAGGATTAAAGTAAGCTGAGACTAGCTCTATAATAAAGACTTTTTTTTAAAAAGTTAAACGCACACTACTTGTTAGATGTCACGTCTTAATGGATGTCCTAATGATTCGGGGGGTTGAATTGATGTATTAGGTTGTTCTTCCTGTCTACGGGGTTCCCTCGGCAGGTTCTGTGTGTTCTCGGTTAATCCCTGGCCTTTTTCGGGCTACCCCTGATCCTCCGAACTTAATATACTTTTTATCTGACACACCCCCTCAGCTTAGAGCCGTTCGAGCCATGGCTAAGGTTATTAGACGAGGGTGAGGTTATTAAGCTAGTCTTGAATCTCCTCTAAAGGTGCTTTATTAGCTACCTTTTAATCCCTTACCTCCACCAGTCCTAGTTACTTCAGGAAGTTCTGCTACTAATTTACTAGGAGTGCTTTAGTTAAGCCGTCTGCAATTATCTCTGCGGATTTAGTGTATTCTACCTTTATCCTTCCCCTGGTTACTTCCTATCAGAGCTAGTAGTTATATATATTAACGTGTCGAAGCTTCGTATGCAGCTTCGAGATCTCTTGCGTTATTAGCCAAATAGTTTGCTAGTTATTACATTAGATTATAATAGTAGGGCTAGGTAGCTTAACTTTTAGTTCCTCTATTAATCTCGATGTAAAGATAGCTTCCTTTACGACTTGCGCCAGAGCAAGGAGCTTGGCTTTTATAGTTAACATAGTAATAGTGTCTTATTTGCTTGCACGCCATGCAATAAGGCTATTAAATAGCTTAATAGCGTAGCCTTGCGAGCTCTTACGGTCTAAAGTGTTATCCGTAAATAAGGCATTACTTGCTACCTGCAAGGATTCGCCTCCTCTAAGTTAAAGTGTCTTCCACTTTGTTTTATTAAGGTATAGCAGGGCTCAGTTAGCCGCATAATAATGTTCTGGGCCAGGATTTAATAAGAATCTCGCCAGCCTTAAGGTTACGAATATAATATTTAGTTAGGTACTAATAGCTGTATATAGGAGTGATCCGATCTTACGTTAGTATTTATTAATCTTTGTGAGCGAAGCCAGCCCTTCTCTCGGCTTAAGCTCCCCTATGCCCATTGGGGTGTCATGTCGGATTGTTTGGTCATCAACCAGCTGGCTAATTTTGTCATAGTATGCGGCCTAGGAGAGTTAAATAAGTTGGTTCTGCTAATCTCTAATTACTTTAATTCCTAGGAACTATAGTAGGTCTTCTCCGCTTGTTATTAAGTATTTCTTCCTAAGTTATTCTACAACTTACTAAGCTTAGCTAGCTTTGTCTCGGTGGTGCGTAATAATAATGTCGTCTACGTAGAAGAAGATAATAATACTATCCTTAATTATATAGCATGGCTTATAGGGCACGGTCTAGAAACTAAACTTAATAAGCGTAGCTGTAAACTCTTTCTACTAAAGAAGTAATAAGATTCGCAGTCCGTAGAGTGCCTTCTAGACTTTAAGGATAGTACTAGGTTTTTAATATCCAGGCGGCATGCGCATATAGACTTCTTAATCTAGTAATACGTGTATAAACGCGTTAGTAACGTTATATTATATAAGTTTAAGGTTATATTTAGTAGTAATTACTATAAGTAAGCGAAAGGATCTTCTAGCTAATATTACTACGTAGGTATCCTAGGAAGTTATATTGCGTTATTAGTCTCCTCTAACTACTAGTCGCGCTTTGCACTTGATAAACTAGTAATGTTTATTAAACTTATACACATACACCCACATGTAGTCTAGGATTTGTTGGCCTGTTGCCTTTACTATCTTGTACGGTACTTCCATCCAGGATTAGGTAATTCTATAACTGTCCAGATGCGATTGCTGCGCTTCCCGGAATAATTCTCCTATTAGATGTTAGTTAAGGTCCGTTTTACAAGTGGGTGGCGGAGGTAACTATAATTAGTGAATCTTAACGCCCTTCGCTAGTAATCTTTTTATCTGGGCTTTATTAATTATGTTCCTGTTATGTTTTCCAACCTTTCCTACTTCCGTTCCTGCCATGAAAGCTACTGCCTAGGGGACTGTCTTAGATAAAGTAATCTCGGGTAGGTTTATATTTTCCCCTGTTATTAGCTATGCTAGCAGAGCTGTAGGTAGTAGAGTTAAAGGTGGTGTTAGGTAGTGATCTCTAATCTTCCTTCCTCGATAGTAGCCTGGTAGGTCTACTTCGTCCTCTGTGGGTAATTCGTTTTCTGCGATATCGTCTTCGTAGAATAATTCGGTTTCTGGTTAGTGCACTGGTGGTGGTAGCTTAATTATCTTAATATATATAGCTATCTTGGCTAGCGTATTGTGCATAATGTTGTCTATTAGATCCTTTATCTTCCCGTCAAAGATTGTGTTTTTATTAAATACGACGTCTCGCGTGTTGATAACCTTGGCTAGCGTCGGTATCTATATTTAGTAAATGTTTAATAACTAGTATCTAATAAGGTATCTAATCCATGCTTTAGGGTCGAGTCGTTATAGTCTTGATTTTCTACGGTGGGTATCGTCTGTTATAGCGAATGCTTTGCATCCGTACGCCTTTAGGTAGGCTAAGTTTAGTTTCTTAATAGACGTAACAATCTTATTAGCTAGTGATACTCGTGTAAAGAATATCTTGTATAGTGTTTTCCAGTTGTTCGTGTAGTTTGGCGTTTAATTATATAGATACACTCTAGCTCTTGTAATTTTAGGCTAGAGTTCCCATGGAAGGTTTGCGTCCAGACGCATTACGCAAGATTTTTCTTTATTCACGCCCCTTAAGCGTTTAGCGCCGCCATTTTAAGCTTGCGTGTCTAGTACTAAAGGCTTAATAATTATGCCTAGGCTTTTCAGCCACCGCTTAACTTCGGGTTTGACTGTGGTGATCTTATTGTCCGTTTCAATAACTTTTGGAGTGATATCATATTGGTTCTTAAGAAATCCGAAGAAGATTATTAATGTCTTAATAATTAACCTTGCTGTTCGGTTATCCGTGAAGTAGAAGTCCTATTAGAGACCAGAATATTTATCCGTAACAAGCATCTGGCTCTTCTCTTTGTTAAACGATAGTAATTCGTAGGTGTAGAAATTAATAGAAAGCCTTTCTGCAGATCCTTACTTATTAATCCTAGGTGCGTGGCTTATCTGCCTTCGCATCTTTACTCTTCCACATGAGTTGCACTCTACTATTGTAATTCCCTTAACGCGCACCCCCTTAGCTCGCTGTACTAGGTGCTTAATTGCGGCGGGTCCTGGATAACCAAGCCTTTTGTGCTATAGGAGGGCTAATGCTCTTTAAGGTCGTCGTTGTGTTTAAGAATTATAGGAATGCGTATAGTGCGCTGTATAGTGCACGGGTTAGTGTTCTAATACTTATTATCTATAAATTTTGGTGAGCTCTCTAATAGTTGTTCTATTTAGTCGCTTTAGGGTAGTGGGCTCTAATTAGGTATCCTATTAGAATCCCTTTTGCCTTAGCACTTAGAAGGAGACTAGGTTACATAGCATGTCTGGGCATATTGCTACGTTATGTAGTACTAGTCTTTTAGCTCCCTGTTTGTGTTTTAGGTTTAAGATAACAGTTCCGTATCTTTTTACCTAGATTTAAGTGTCGCCTGCCTATATAAAGTCGCCTTGTGTAGGTGGCTAATAGTTCTAAATCTGGTTAGGGTCGTTCGTGATGTGGCACGTCGAGCCCGAGTTAAGGATAAAAGAACGCCGAAGAGGATAGTTAAATTAGTCTATAGTAAAGGTCGCAGAATAGGCGGCTTGCACCTTTAAAATCTATCTTTTATTTAGTTACTAATTAGTAATCTCTGGAGTTAGGGTATAGGAATTCTTAAAAGATAAAGTCTTGGTTCTAGGTCTGCTTTAAGCTCTTAGTAGACTTTGAAAATCGGCATCGTGCTCTTGTTTTAGAGCAACGTATTTAGCTATTCTTAGGTTTGGCTCCTACTATTCTAGTGCTTTGTCCGGGTAGAGATAGAAGCATTTCTTAATAGGGTGTCTTATATCGCAGGCTAGACACTTAGTGGTTTTGTTAGTGCCTGCTCTAGCAGGTTTACCACGATTAGCGTCCGCTTTAGCGGAGTTACTACTACCTTGTTAAGGGTTTAAAGAGCTTAAAGGTGCACGATTATTATCCTTCACAGCTATACGTTAATGTCGGGGTCTACCCTGTTTTGTACCCCGAGAGTTTCCTATTTCTGTATGTTAGGGATCCCCTTGCATGCTCTAGGCAGCTTGGCTACTTTTAGCGAGATAAGATAAGTTTTTCGTTGCGAACGCTGCCTTTTAGCTTCTATTTCGCGTTATTAGATAATTTAGCATTATATATTCTCGGAAACGTTCTATTATGTCCTTTCGGTCTATGCCAGGTAGGTCCTTTCTATTTAATTAGAAGGTTGCAGCCCATACTAGAGCTATCTTATTTACTACTAACATAAAGTCTATAGCTACAGGATTAAATTATGTAGTATTAGACACGTTTAGTGTCTTAGCCTCTATTACGGCATAATTATATTTAGTAAGCTATATGTCTTAGTTGTTTACTATGCGTAGAGGCTTTAACAAGCTATAGTATCGCTGTCGCGCTTGCTCTTATTTAAACTTAGAGGTAACTCCTACTTTTACTTTTAGCTTTATAATCTATTTTTTAATAGTAGTATCTAAGAGACAGCAAGTGCGTTGTAGATGCGGTGCTACTAATAACTAGATAAACACTACGATCTGCTGCAAACTTACGACTTTAGTCTTATACTTTATGTACTGTATCTTGTATTTCTCTATCTGGAGTTTATAGAGGTCCAAATCCTCTTTGTAGCTCTTTAGTCCAGCGGACGAAAGTTCGGATAGTCTTAATAGTAAGACGCCGTCTAGAAGGGTTGCGGCTGGCGTATAGTCTACTATCTTGGGTAGCTCGGGCTCAAATGGCTCCGTGAGTGGGGTAATCGCTAAATCAGGGTCAACTTGCGCCTATGTATTGTATACGACGTAGCGGGCTTGTAGTTAGTTAAGCTAGCTGCAGTATTTGGTGTTATCGCGAAGAATAATCGTTCCGTTAGTTTAATTTAGGTTTTGGGTTGCTATTTTCGCTCTTGTTAAGGCAGTAAGACTCTTAATTATTAGATGTTACGTCTTAATAGATGTCCTGATGATTCGGGGGGTTGAATTAATGTATTAGGTTGTTCTTCCTGTCTACGGGGTTCCCTTGGCAGGTTCTGTGTGTTCTCGGTTAATCCCTGGCCTTTTTCGGGCTACCCCTGATCCTCCGAACTTGATATGCTTTTTATCTGACACTACTACTCTTATTTTTACTAAAATTTTACGCTCTTTTTACTAAGTTTAGTAAAGAAGCTCGTGATTTTAGAGAAATTTTTAATAAATTAGTAGTAAAAGTTTATAAATTTAATAAAATTTTATACTTTTTTTTTTTAACTAAGGTAGGTACTACTTACTTTTAAATAGTTTTAACTTTTTTAGGATCTATGCTTGCGCCTTTACCTATAGTAATAATAAATTTTAGGTATCTAGTCTTTTTAACGTAGAATTCTAACTTTTTAATATTAAGCTATAGTCCTATAGCTACTAGCTTCTTGATTACTATGCGGACCTTCTCTACATAATCTCTTCTTAATCCTAAGGAAACGATTAGGACATTATCTATACACGTAAAGCAGAATTTATTTAAGTGCTTTTTTAGTACCTAGTTTATATATTGCTAAAATTTGCTAGGTGTGTTCGCTAACCCGAACGGGACTACTAGCTATTTATAGAGACTAAATTAGGTCTGAAAGGCAGTCTTTTACTTTTTTCCTTTTATAATATAGAGTTTATAAAATGCCTAAATTATATTTAGCTTAGAAAACTATTTTACCTTTACTAGTGATTAGAGTATCTTACTAATTAATAGTGATAAGTACTATTCCTTCTTTCAGAGCGCGTTTAGCGCTTAATAGTTTATATAGAACTTTAGTCTACTACTAGGTTTTTTAGTAAATAATACTAGCGTAGCTACACTAAATTTACTAACTTAAATAAAACTATAATTTAAATACTTTATTAGCTTTTTTTAAGTATTAGGAGTTCCTCTCTTAACATGTTATAAAGGGGACTATAAGTGTCGGTTCACAGGTAGCAAGGAATGAACAAGTAACTCTCTGTCTTTGGTATCTAGTGTCTGTATTTTCTGTGTGTTCTGTAATAGTTCTATATACCTTCCTTCCAGTTCTCGTGGATGTGAGCGAGTACCAGGTGGTGTGGAGGCGAAGGGGTTTCGGTACAGTATCAGGTTAACTGGAAGTGAGGGGGTACAAGGGTATGATTGGGTTACACAGTTCCCTTAGCGCGGAAGGCGAGGCAGTGCAGACACTGGCAGCTTTTCTTTTATAGTAAAATAAGTGTGGATCAGGTGTACACTTGCTGGAGAGGCTATTTGCGAAAGTTAGAAGGTAATAACTGTGGTAGTTATTGTAATTATTGTTAGAGCTAGTTTATAGGGTCCTTACGTATTACCTATCCGTCAACTCGTATGCGCAGCGAGTTTGTATTAATAAGAGTTTTTAGGGCTTTATTTAGTAATGTTTTTATTATAGCGTTGGCAGGGTTGTCTTAGCCATTTACCTATCGAACCTCAAATAACTCCCTTCTCTTATAGGATTGACGTAAGGCCATAATATTAATTATTAGTCGTTTTTCCTTAGTCGTTCCTAGCTTGACAATACACTCATACAGTGAGTATGAGTCTATACAAACTACTAGAGGGAGAGATAGCAGACTAAGCTGCTTTATAACCATGGCAAGCGTTGAGGTAATAGAGTAGGCAAGGTCAACGCCTCCTACTATTACGTAGATCTCTAACGCAAGGACGCTCCAGGTCACGCGTTTGCTCTTCGCAGAGCTCTAGTGAATAAGATTGCCGTGAATAGTAAACTCCGTGTTAGCAGCGTCTTCCATGGCTACTATAATTATATAGCTAATCTAGCTACTTAAATCTTTGTTGTTTGCGAAGGAGCCGTTAACAAACATAAAGACTTTAGCCTAAGCCAGGTCAAGTGCCTTATAGGTAAGGCCACGATTAAGATTGTTTAGTTACCACTATAGGCGTTTGTTTAACGCGTTAACATCGTTGATGGTAGGCTCCTAAGTTTGTGCGGCAATAGAGAGGTCAAAAGTCGCCTCTAGTTAGCAGATACTCGCGATATAGGCGCCGCGAGCCCTCTGCTTAATATACTATTATTAATAGTTAGCTAAGCTTGCGTTAATAAGCTAAATCTTCTTGCCTTAATCCTTTTATCGTAGTAAGAGCTTGCTAGTGTAATTAATTAATAAGACACAGCTATTAAAAATTAATAGAGTAGTAGGTGTTAGCTTCTCCTTTAGCTTAGCTATAAACGTTAACTCCTTCTCCTCTAGGTTAGAGAAACATTTATCCGCGAGGATAAGTGTGTCGTTAGTCTACATGCCTACTATGCCAAAGGCGTCCTAGGTAGTGGTTACAAGCAGGCATGGGTCATATGTTAAGGTCTCTATGTAAAGCTTTTCCTTATAATGAGCGCTGTACGTTGCCCACTAATAGGTACTAGCTTTAGCTAGGCCGTATAGGGGCTTCTCAACTATCATAACCGTGCCAGGTGGATACTTGTATTTAATTTCCTTGGGTAAGTGGGCGATGACTACTCGGTTGAGCTTTATACGTGACTATATATATGCTTGAGTAATATCTCGCAGCCAGAGCAAGATCTCTCCATTTATTAATGTAACTCTATTACGCATGAGTG
This sequence comes from Bimuria novae-zelandiae CBS 107.79, assembly GCA_010015655.1. Lineage (NCBI taxonomy): Eukaryota > Fungi > Ascomycota > Dothideomycetes > Pleosporales > Didymosphaeriaceae > Bimuria > Bimuria novae-zelandiae. Next base: position 45,123 of record ML976697.1, on the reverse strand, counting down.
AAGGAGCAATAGCTAGTATAATTCGTTAGCTAGCTCGCTAGATAGTTGGCGATTAGGTAAGGATTATTACTTTGCCGTTGTCTTAATAGCCTTGCACTATAAGGCGTGATTTCTCGTATAGGGTAGTAGTAGTCTTGCCTTTGATTTCGCGTACTAGTTACGACTTAAAAATCCGTCCTTAGTGCTTGCAGGGATCGTATTGCTTAAAGCGAAAGACTCCGTTAGCAATAAGGCTATTAATTTCCTTATTATCTAATAGCTTAAATAGTTGGCCAAGTGTAGTTATCCTTTGCTCTTTACGCAACTAAATAGAAAGTAGCTAGTTAGTGTTCTCTTTATGCGTTATAAAGACCTCTATCATGTGAGCTTTGTTAGGCGCTATGTGAATAGTGTACGCTATAGGAGCCGCACGAGCTATCCTAGGAGGGTTCGCGCGGGCTATAGTGGCTTTAGGCTTGTTCTTGCTACCTTTAGGTTAGCCGCGTTTTCGTTAAGGGAGTTTAAAAGCTTATTCTTAATGCTAGTCAGTTACACTAGTTTCGCTGTCTTTGTCCTAGTTATCGTCTCCGTTATCTAGCATATCTATTAGGTAGCTATTATCCTTATTGTCAATCGCTAGTGGCGTGGCTGGTTCGTTGTTTGTCGGGGAGGTATCCGTGTAGTACGGCTTAATAACCGTTGAGCGGAAATTTGTAGGGCCATGCGGTAGCTATATTGTACAGGTCTTATTTATTATAGTAATAAGCTTATAGGGCCCTATCTATCCATCCTTCTCGCGCCAGACGCGCACGTTAGAGTTAATAGGCAGTGTAGTTATTTTAAGCGTCGTAGGTCTATTACGCGTTGCTAGCGTATTGTTAATTTGGCGCGTCTCGTGTACCTATTATACCTCTCTTATAGCCTTTTTAATAACAGCAGCGCGTTAAGTAATTAATAGCAACGGGGGAGAGTCTTCTGTTATTCGTGGGTAGGCGCCAAAGACAAGGAGCGTAGGCACTAGGCCATTAGGACCTGTAGTATTATTAATAGCTTTAATAGCTATTTGCAAGATAAGCTGCCTGTCTATTATTATAGGTAAATTAGCTCAGATAGTCTTAAAAGCACGTTATAATAGAGTATAGTACCGCTCTATCTTGCCTACGCTGTTATAAGCTTCTATAGGTACTTCTTTAACATTAATTAATAGTGACTTGGCAAGTTACTTAAATTTAGTAAAAATAAAGTTCCTGCCAGCGTCATGGACAAGATACTTAGGTAGTCTAAGGTAAGTATTAATCTAGTAATGCCGTAGAGCGTCCTAAGTGCTTGCGGCTAATGCATCTTTAAAGAAGCAAGCAGCTTAAAAGGTGGTCGCGTTATTAACTACATATAGGATAGGTTTTCTATTTAGGTACATAATGTTAATAATTACCTCGTAGTTAAAGTCTAGGTCTAGTTCCTTAAGCTTAAATCTAAAGCGTCTAGGTGCTTTCTAATTCAGTTAGCACTATTAGCAGTACTTAACGAGCTTGTTAATAAGCTTTTTATAGACGTTATTATAGCTAGCGCGAATAAGCAAGTCGTAGAGCTAACGAGCTAATAGGTGGCTAAATCGTTAGTGGAGCTAGCGTAGCTCAGTCTCTATAAGGTGGTAGCTAGCGGCTGCGGTGCGTTTAGGTTAATTCACAAGGAGCCATAGATAGCCCCATTTACGTACAACTAGGTGTAGCTAGTTGCCCTGGACCAGTACGTTGCGCAGGTTGTTATATCTAACGCCTAGTCTATCCATATCGGCCAGACAGAGCAAGAATGGCGTATTAGTAGGTAGCACGTGGAACGTGACTTCACTAATTACTGTATCGACGTGTAGGGTGCCTATAGATATAATTACCTAGCCTCTGCCAAAGCGGATTTGGTGCTGCCCGGCCGTTAAGGTATCTATTTGCAAGCTTGTGGCTGCCTATAGAGCAGTCGCTTATAGTTCTCTAGCTATCGAGACGCCTAAGGCTCCCGTGTCAGGCATAATACCCTAAAAGACTTTCTTATTATATTAATCCTTAAACGTAAATATAGTGGCGAGCGTGTTATCTATAGCCCTAAACGCGTTAATTCGTGTAGTCGCGTAGTATACAGCTTAGTTATTTAGGTAGGCAATTGTCTAATTACCGTTAATTATACTAAAGAACTTAGTAATAAACTAATCTCCCTTAGTTATTATTTCCGTAGCGAGCATTTACTAGGCCTTGTTATTAATTTTAATACCTTCGTACTTAGTTAGGAAAGCGTAAAAGTTAGTAACGTTAGGTTGCGCGTTATATAAGTAGGCTAATGCTGTCTGGCGAAATCTATAATAAGATTACTTGCGCTTATCCCTAGAGTGCTTTGTTAACTAGCAGCCAGGTTTACTATAAATAAAGTATTTCTTTTAAAATTACAATTGCTTAGGTGGCAGTGGCTGTTAGAAGGGTAACCCTTAAGAGTTACCTTAATAGGGTCCACGGTTATTAACGTCTTGTGGCGAAAAGCGCAACAAGAATTCTTGTAATCTATTACCTTAACCTCTTCGCAAGCCTTTACCTCTATAGGTCCTATTAATCTAGTACTACTTATGGCCGTTTGCGTTAGGGTCGTCCTTATAGGGGTATTAGAAGTTATAGTAGTTCTAATACTCCTTATTAGTAGTGTATTATATTAGGCTTAGATTGCGCGCCTTGCGCGAGCAGGTGGCAGCGCTAATAAATAAGCGTAGAGTAAAGTAGAGGCCTTTAAAAGTAGGCGCTAGGGCAAAGAGGGCAAGATTATAGTCCTTAATACTGCTACACGCGTTAAGTAGTTATTCGTGTAGCACGTTATTACCTTAGTAGTTATAGCCTAGCCCGCGTTGAAGCTTCTAGAGCTTGTTAATAAGTAATTAGAGAGCATTAAGACAAGATTTATTAGGGTAGGCGCTAATTATACGTGCTAGCGTAGTCGTTCTCTACTCGCTAAGGTATAATTAATAATTCTCCTTATTATAGAAGTGGCTCTTCGTTATACCTATTATTATCTTAAGATTATAGCCCTGACCCGCGAGGCGGTTATAGTAGTAGTTAGACGCTCTGTCTTTTAGCATGATAGAAAAAGCTTAATCCTAGTGTTGCTTAGGTAGCCCTATCTTGCTGCAATTGTCTCGGAAGATTCTAAATTTAGTGTTAAACACGTTATATAGCTTACCTCTAAAGCGCTTCTTATTATCGTATAGCTTGCAGAGGTCTGTAATAAGTCAATGTGCGTTATCAAGACGTGTGGCGTCTATAGGGCTTTCGTGCTGCAGATAGGGGTTATACGTATTATACTGGTTCAGCTGCTGCGTAGAGGATAAAGGCGCGTTGTGCTGCTAATAAGGGGGCAGGTATATGGTGGGCTGCCGTTTTAGTAGAGGTATAGGTTAGTAAATAGTGCGTGCTATTAGAGCTAGTTAAGGAGAAGCAAGATGCGCAAAGGGTTATTAAGAAAATTACTATAATAAAGGCGTATTGTATAGAGGCGATATCGCAAGATTTGGATTAAAGCGCGAGTTGAACCTCTTATTTATTTTAAGCTAGTGAGCAACCTTTTTATTAGTCTATTTATAATAGTCGCCCTGTAGCGCTTCTGCGATGTTGTAGGCAATTAACTTACTATTCTTAGCTATAAAGACGCCTTGCTTGCGTAGGTGGTCTTGTAATTTAGTAATAAGAGATTTGTTGCCTTTGTTAAAGAGTTCTTTTAGCTATTCTTTAAAGATAATAGTTATTTACTCCTATAGCTTATAGTCCTCCTATTCTTTGTTTCGGGAGATCCGGTAGTAGAAGAGGATGTATGTGTTTATACTCTTTATATTAATTTTCGTGATGTCTGTATTCTTATTAATATTAAGGGGCTAGCCCTAGCTATCCTTATTAATAAGCGCCTGTTCTTCCTTCGTAAGGTGGTTAGTAAAAGGCATTATGGGAAAGCGATTTAGGGGTCGTAAGGCGTCTCTTTAAGAGAGTAAGACGCAGGTTTATTAATAGTACTATTAGTAGCGGGTACTGTAGAGCGTGATAGACAGGGACTTAGGTAAACGCTTAGAGTCCTTGTTGCTTAGTAGTAGGCTACGACGCGCGAGCTTCCGGCAAAGGCGTAATAAACGCGGAGACCTAGGTAAACGCTTAGGGTCTTGTTAGCACACGGTTTAGGGTATTGCTATACCCCTCGTCGTGTCTCTTCTAGTTCTCCTTGCTGTCTGTGGTTATCTCTTATAGCATCGACTGTAAGGGTAACCACTAATCAGTGTCGGTTCACAGGTAGCAAGGAATGAACAAGTAACTCTCTGTCTTTGGTATCTAGTGTCTGTATTTTCTGTGTATTCTGTAATAGTTCTATATACCTTCCTTCCAGTTCTCGTGGATGTGAGCGAGTACCAGGTGGTGTGGAGGCGAAGGGGTTTCGGTACAGTATCAGGTTAACTGGAAGTGAGGGGGTACAAGGGTATGATTGGGTTACACAGTTCCCTTAGCGCGGAAGGCGAGGCAGTGCAGACAATAAGAAATCTCTAAAGCAGTACCATTTTTTTATTAGTAAGATAGAATAGTTAATTCCTATACCTTAATACGAGGGTAATCAGTCTACCTCTTTTCTTAAAAATACCTTTTAGAGATTTTTAAACTCCTTTAAAAGTGCCTTCTTTAAATCTATCTTAGATTTTAAGGTTAATATTTTTTTAGATATCCCTTAGTAACGCTATAAAGACCCTTAACATGTTCTATAATTTTTAATTTTTTTTAGTTTAATGCTAATAGGGCGCTTATAGTTACTTTTTATAAACTTTAAGGTGCTAATTTCTCTTCCTTATCTTTAATATATACTCTAGTCTTTCCTATTTGGATAGACTTCTTAGCCAGGGCTACGCTAATATAATTCTAAGTTAGCTATAATTTACTTAAAATTATGTTGTATTCTTCTTCTCCTTTAGAAATTTATAACTAACACTATTCTATATAGTCCTCTATATCGATCTCTACCTCTATAGTCTAACTTATATATAAGATTTAGCTATTTACTTTAAGGACTTTAATCTTTCTTTTTAGGTCATTACGCTCTAAGCCTGCCTTTTTGTTGGTAGGCCTTTGTACGATCGTACGGGTGATAACAGTAACGAATGTCTTGTATATTGCTATTAGTATATTCTATCTATGAACGTGGGTGCTACGAAGGTATACATGGGCTCGGTGCGAGTCGGACCGAAGTAGGATCAAGGCAGTACGTTAGGCAGCATTAAGCAGCCTTAGGTAATGGGATATGTGTATACCGACACTAGCAACCTTTTATTATTATAGCACACTATTCCGTAGGTCGCTACACAGATCCCTCTACTTGTATTAATAGCATATTGCTATTAATAAATTATTTAAGTGCGCGATTTAGCGTGGCTTTCGTAAGTGCGTCTGCAGGGTTATCTTTACCATTAATCTATTAGATCTCCGCGATCTTACGGCGCTCGTATAACTGGCGGAGTGCCATAATGTCAATTATTAGGCGCTTCTTATTCGTGGTGCCAAGTTTAACGAGGCACTCATACAGTGAGTATAAGTCTGTACATACAACGAGTGGGATCGACGGTAGACCTAGGCGTTCTGTAATTATCTTAAGTATTGTCAAGATAGCGATAGCGATGTTAACGCTACTAACTATGCTATATATCTCTAATGCTAGGACGCTTCTAGTAACGCGTTTATATTTAGTTAAACTCTAATAGATTACGTTGCTACGTATGTTAAACGTATTATCTTATCTACTAGACTTATTAACAAGGACAAGTAGGTACTCTAGCTATAAGCTAAGGTCTTAGTTGTTTACGAAAGAACCGTCCGTAAATACTATTAATTTAGCTATAGCAAGGTTAAGGGGAATATACTATAATCCTCGCTGCAAGTTCTTAGCTTGCCACTTTAGTTAGTAGTTAAGTTTCTTATAGTCTATATCCGTAGGTTGCTGTATTTGCGTAGCCATAGAAAGGTCGAAAGATACTTTAGGTTAGTAGATAGAAGTAATATACGCGCCGCGCGCGCGCTGCTCTATATACCTCTATACTTAGTCTATTACCTTTAGATTAATAGTATTAATCTTAGCTCCTTACCCCTTCTGCGTTAGTTAAATAGCGTCTCTACGCAACGTAAAGGTGTATCTATTAAACTCTAGTAGTACCTCTTTAGATAGTCTCTCCTTTAGCTTAGCTTAGAAGTTAGCTTTCTAGAGCGCGGCGTCCTCTACACTAAAGAATATAGGTGTTATAATCGCGAGCGTATTATCTATTTACAGACCTATTATACTAAACGTTTCTAGTTCTCTATTCGTGATCAAGAGGCATGGATTATACGTAAATATAGCCATGTCGAGCTCTTTGCAGTGGTGTCCTTAGTATATAGTAAACTAGTAAACTCCTGCCTCTGCGATTCTATATAGTGGCTTCATCACGCGAATAATCGTACCCTTAGGATACTTTATTATAAGCTCCTTAGGCAGGTGCGCTAAAATCGTGCGGAATAGCTTAGTTTATGCCTATAGGTATGCCTGTGTGATATCGCGTAGTTCTATAGACATGCCTTTAGTAAGTAATGCGGGTGCCAGGGCTAGTATTAAGCGCTAACTAGCTTATTAGATAGTTAGTAACTGCGTTAGGATTTCGTGTTTGCCCTCATTATTATAGCCTTAAATAACGAGTCGTAATTTCTTGTATAAGACTATAGTCTTGCCTTTAACTTCGCGAACTATGCGCGACTTAAAGATATAATACCTATTATATATAGTTAGGTTAAATAGCTTAAAACTAAACATTCCACGACTAATAAGGTCGTTAATCTCTTTCTAGTTAGATGCTTCGAAAGGGGCGCCTAGGGTGTTAATTACGCCGTTATTACATAGCTTAATAGCTAGGGCGTAATTGTCCTCCTCCTTCCTCGTTAGGTATTGCACTATACGCTTGTTCTTAGATCTAGGCAGGCGGCCCCGCTTGCGTGGCTAGGTTAGCTATATAGCTACTAGCGACTACTGTTTAGCAGTAATTAGTCCTTCCCCTTTATCTACGGCTAGAATCACGTCTATAGTCGTGTCTCAATAGTAAGGTTTTACAACTGTGGATCGGAACATTGTTAGGCCGTTAACTATGTCTATAGTAATATCGTAATCCTTTATGTTAATAACCTTATACGGCCCTTGCTATCTATTCTTCTCACGCCATACTATTACCTTACTTTATAGAAGTAGTAAGAGTAACTTATCTGTATTTAGCCTATTCTTAGTGTTAAGTGCGTTGCTTACTACACGTTCTACTACGGCCCTCCGCAGCGCCTTCATCGCTTTCTAGATTACTTTAGCGCGACGTATTGTCGATGGTGATGGTGGCGAGTCCATGGATACCCGAGGGTATGCGTCGAAGACGAGCAGCGTGGGTATAAGTCTGTCTAGGCTAGCGGTGTCGTTAACAGCCTTAACTGCCATCTATAGCACTGCGACGTCGCTAGTGCTAGAGTCGAGCTTTGCCCTTATAATCTCGTACGCGCGTCTAAGAGGTGCATAGTACCTTTCTACCTTACTAATAGACTAGTAAGCCTCTACTAGCACCTATTTATAAGTGATTCCTATAATCTTTGCCTTAGATCTAAACTTAATAGATGCGAAGTTAGTACCTACGTCGTAGGTAATAATATCTAGCAGCCCTTAGTACGTATTAATCTATAGTAAACGGATTACCTCTTAGGTGTCTTTCGCACTTATAGATCGTAGAAATCGAGCGCTATTAAAGGTCGTAGCTAAATCGATCACGTGAAGCACTAGCTTCCCACTTAGGTATATTATATTTATAAAAATCTTAAAGTTAAATTCCTAGTTATCTTTTAGCTAGAATTTAAATTGTTGTGGCGCTTAATCGTGTGCTTAGTAATAGTAATATAACTTTTAGATCTCGCGGAGTAGCTATTTATCTACGTTATTATGCCCTGCATGTTTAAGTAGTTATATTAGCCGTTCGATAGCCAGGTGCCCAAACCTCTAATATAGACGTTAGAGCTTAGTTTTTATAAGGAATACCCGCGCGTGCTCTGCCTTGCTTAGGTAGAACCACGGATATCCCTATTTGCGAATTACTAGGAAGGTTGCTTTCCCTTATACTAGCTAATCTGTGGTATTATTAAAGTATACGTGCAACTAATCCATGTCTTTTAGACAAAGGAGGAACGGGGTTAGTACGTCTAAAACCTTAAATTTAATTTTTCTAATCTTTATACGCACGTGCGTAGTTTTAATTAATATAGTAATACTTCCTTTACTAAATTAAACTAATGCGTTTCTAATAGTAGACGTGTCTAAAGTTACTATAGGATCTTTAGTTTAGAGCGCCTGAAATTACTCCTTTCTAGCTATTAATACGTTAGAGGCACTAGTGTCAGGGAGGATGCCCTAGTACGTAACTCGTAAGTAGCGGTCCTTAATAAGGAACTGCGTTACTGGCGTTGTAGGTTCCTTATACCTATAGACGTTATCTCTAGTTACCTAGTGCATAAAAGCCTAATTTATAAGGTACTTAACTACTAGTCTTTAGTCCTCTTCCTCTTCCTCTTCCTCTTGCTCTTCTTTAAAAAACTAGTTAACTTCTTCCCCTTTGTACGCAATAAGAAATGTTATAAATTCTATCTACTTGCCTGTAATATCGTAGTGTGCAATATACTATACTTTAAATTACCTTCTTTCCTTAAGCGTATAGTTCGTAGACTAATAGCCTGTCTTGCTATAGATATAGCACTTCTTGTCGCTTCGTGTGTTAGTTCGCAGGTTGTCTCTAGAACGCTACTAAGGTTAGCTACGTCTGCTAACAAACTTGCCTCGTGCACTTTATAAGTTGTAATCCTCTTACGTTCTTCTAGAGCTGTTAATAGTATATTAACGGTCTAAGTAGTACTAGTTATTATAGTCTATCTTAGTAAAGTTAACAGAGGTAGTCATAGCGAGCGAGTTTTCGATCGAAGATCGTAGATCTCCAAACAGGACCTTACACTCTAGGGACGGCCTGTAGAGCGCCATTGCAAACTCTTTAACGCCCTAGCATGCTGTGATCACAGTCGTCCGGAGCGCATATTCTCCCATGTACTACTGGCCAAGAGCCCTCTAACACAACTAGAGCTTGTCTAGCATAATATTAAGGACCTTATAGGGTGTCTTATTAGGGTTCTCCCTGCGGACTTTAACAAAAGATATTATTATCTAGTCCGCGTAGTAGTAGCTATAATTAATATTTATGTCGAAGTAGTTCTTTAGCTTTATGTACACAGTTAGGAATGTGTCCGTCCACTAATTAATAAAGTGGAGGTAATACTCCTATGCACGGCCTTCCAGGATCCGCGGAAAGACTACATAGAATTAGTCTAGTTAGATATCTACGTAATAGCAGATACTAAAAAAAATCTTTAGCTTATTATCTAGAAGGTTATATGGCTTCCTTGTGTACTTCTTCTCACGGTCCCACATCTTAGTAAAGACATTAATTGTCTTTAGATCCAGTTTCTCGTTGCTAAACTCGATTGGGGGAATTGCCCTGTACGGGTCTGTGTCACCTAAGGGCATGATTGGAGGGACGCTTTGTCCCTTTAGACGTTGTAGGTATGCTGGTGTGTATTCGCGGAATCTATTAAAGTTATTATATAAAAAAGGAGGTTATTAACTTTGCTATCGCTAGTCCGCCTGTGGTATTTATTTAATTATTTCTATAAGTAGTTCTGTAAGTTATTATCCTTAATTTAATTATTAACTAGCTTAATCTTAGATGCGTGTTTTATCTTAAGCGTAGGTTCTTTAATCCTCTGCGTCCTAGTCTCCTGCCCTTATAGAGGTTTAGCTCTAGGTTTAACCTGCTATCCCCACGTTCGTAGGTTATACTAATCCTGTAGTGTGTTGTCTTAGTATTATCCGCTCTTGTAGCATATACGCGGCTGACCGCTTGTTAAAGGTAGTAAATTAGAACTAATTATCTAGCTATTTCGGGCAATCCTCTATGCGCAGTAATTTAGCCATGGCTTTACTTAGTAATATGTTAACATAACTAGTGTACACGCCCTTAAAGTAGAGGATCTGCTTTAGTTCTTTAGTGTATACTATATGCGCACGCCGGAACATGGCTTTATTTTATCCTTTAAAGTCCTAATAGAACTTACTAAAGAGCTTTGTATCTGCTATAAGCCAATCTGTGTAGTCCGCGATTACACGCGCGATGTACGTCGTTGCTATAGTTACGTCTACCTTATTATCTAGGGCTACGATCTTATCGTCCTAGATTTTTAGATTAATATAACGCTACTCTTTTACCTTTAAATTAGTAGTTCCTAGTAACTCCTCTTGTGTAAGCGTGTAGCCTCTATTACTACTAGCTATTTCTTTCGCTATTTATTATTATTAACGCGTATCGTGCTAGCTGTGTTCGCTAGGGACTTGTTAGTAGTCTTAGATTATATACGGGTTAAGCGCGACTAGATAGGGGTCGGTGCGTGTATAGACTGCGTCTTGGAACGCTCTAATACGGCTAGAATAGTTGGTCTTAAGCTAGATAAGACGCCTAATATAGCTAATAGTAAACTTAGCACAGATAACTCTATTACTAATATAGATAACTAGGGAACGCGCGGGGCTACAGGATCTATCTCTTCTAACCTAAATATCTATAACTACCATGCAATCACTAATTAGTGTTAGTAGGCCTTCATATAATTGTACAGGTGATAATAGTAACAAATGTCTTGTATATTGCTATTAGTATATTCTATCTATAAACGTGGGTGCTACGAAGGTATACATGGGCTCGGTGCGAGTCGGACCAAAGTAGGATCGAGGCGGTACGTTGGGCAGCATCAAGTAGCCTCAGGCGATGGGATATGTGTATACCGACACTTTTAAATAATTTTTTTTTTAGAAATAAACCCGTACGTTAAGTATCTAAAATTAATTATTATAGATATAAACGGGGTATTATTTACTAGTGTATATATAGTAATTAGTATTAAATCTAACGATCTTTTTTAAAAGTTATTATAACTTATTTTAAAATTCTTACTTAGCTTTCTCTTCTCCCGTGCGCGCCTTTAGGCGGGAGAACTTAGTTTTTTAACTTTTTACTAATAGTATTTTTTATAAAGTTATTTTCTTTCTTAGCCTTTAGCTAGCTAGCCTAAGTTTTACTTAGCCTTTAAGCTAATAGAAGGGAGCACTAGCTTATATAATACCCTATTTTACTATAATAAAAATAGGCGCCTTCTTCACCTCGCTTCTAGAGTACGCTTTTAGATACCTATGTAGCCTATCCGCGCTTACTCTCTCTTCTAGGCTTTCGCTACAGGGCCTTTCCTGTTTTAACTTAGGAAGTAGGCTCCTAATCTATAGTATTATTTATTAATAATTTTCCTTAAAGTTAAAGTTATAATTATTATAAGTAGTACTAAGATAGGTTCTTTTTTATAGAGGCTACCTAGTCCTGCAGCCTTTATAAGGTTTAATTCTAGCCTACCTCTATACTAATTATTTAATCCTAGAGGTCTTCTTATATAGCTTATTAGTAAATAACTTTTAATATTTCTTTATTATTTATTTCTCTAGCCTTTATAGCTAATTAGTTAAATAGTATATTAAAGCTACTTAACTTTATTACTCTTCATTAGAGCTTATAAAGTTGATTTTATCTAATTTTTTCCTTTATTGGGTTTTAGAATAAGTTTTCTAAAAACGTCTAAAATATTTTTATAGTATAACTAGAATTCCTTTTAATATATACTAGACTAACGAAGGTCGTGCGATTTTTAGGTAACTTATAATATATCTTAAAAGGCCTTTAAGGACCTCCTTATCTTTTTAAATTTTATAGTCTACCTACGCTTACTAAATACGCTATTAGTTCTATTCTTCCTTAAATAAAGGTAGGTCTACTACTTTAAGCTACTAAAAAGCTACGCGTTTACTACTTTAAGTAGTTAATATTTAACTTAAACTTACTTAGACTATAAGTAATAATTAGCTTATTATTTAAATAATTTATATAATTATTTTTGCGCTTAAAAATAAGGTGTTATGAGGCTCTCACACCTTAGTCCGGTCCAGGTTAGGGTGGTAAGGTATCGTGGTGCTTCACGGATTATTTAGTAGTACAAGTTAATGCGACACTTAGCGCGGCTAGACAATCTAATCTTATAATAAAGTAAAATAACTATTAGTCTATGTGTGCGTACCACAGCAGGAGGCGAACTGGGTTAATTCCTATCTGATAGAAGTTAGAGTGGCTATATACATGAAGTGGAGTATCCAGAAGATTCTGGATCTGCAAGGTCACATGACTGTGTGACGACATAGTAGAATATTCTAGAGTTGTAATGTTGGCTAACACACCCCCCCAGCTTGAGTGAATTACAGAAACAAAAGCTAAAAAAGGAGTGACTTTAAGCTCTTAGTAATCTCTGCGTGTGTTCCTCTAGTACTACCCTTCGAGCTCGTTTGGTACAATATCCTCTGAGTCTGTTCGAGGCTCTAGTAATGCTGAAATATCGCTGAGTCCTAGCTGGCGTACAAAGCTGGCGTGCTTTTGGCGTGGAAAGATCTTTGTGAGACCATCTGCGGGCATTTCTGCGGTAGGTTTCTATTTAATCTGTAATCTGCCTTCTAATACTTCCTAACGTATCCAGTGGTGGTGCACGTCTACGTGCTTGAGCTTTATTTAAAGCTTATTAGCTATCTTAGTTATAATTAAGATAGTTTGCTGGTTGTCGCACTAGAGCGATAGTATAAACTCTAGGTCGAAATAAATTGCCTAAAAGAAGCGTTGCCACCACTCTATCTCTCCTCCTACTAGTGATAGAGATAGTAGCTTAGCCTTAGTAGTTAATTTCGTAACTAATCGCTGAATTATCGCTTTCTAATTAATGGGTAGGCCGTAGAGCTTGAAAAGATAGCCTTAGGAACTTTAACGAGTGTGTGGCTTATCTGTAAAGGCCGTATCTAATGCGCTATAGAACAACAGTTCTGGTTCTTGCTAAGCCAATTCTGGTGTTAAGATACTCGTAATTCCGCCTTATATATCTGCTAATGCACGAATAGTAAGGTTTTTTATACTAATTAGGTATCGCTAAACATGCTGCGCTGCGTGCATATGCTTCTATCCTAAATTCTAAAGATAACGTGCTAGTATTAAGTGTGCTTACGCGACGTCTAGGCGTGTTAAGGTTAAGATATATGCTAGTAAGCTAACTAATTATTAATATCTATGTGTTTATGCTGCGCTTAGTTCCTTTATTAAAGGCGTAAGGTTGTTTTCCTTTAATAGTACGTCTAGATATTGTCTATTAAGCTTAAGGTTAAACTTTGTTGCAATCTTATTAATAAATAAGTCTTAGATTAAGTAGATAGATCTTGTGAGCTCTTCTCGAATAACTCGAATTCCTAGGAACCACTTAAGCTCTCCTAGCTCGCGAATGTCATATGTGTTAAGTAGCTATTGCTTGAACGCTTAGTAGGCGCTTATATTAAGTAGATATACGAGGACGATAATATTGTCGACATAAAAGAATATAATTAACTGCTTGTTCGTGAATAAATATAGAACTCTTAGTACTAGCCTTAAGCCGAGCTTCTTTAAGGTTAATAATAGCTCTTAGTACTAAAGTAGCAGTGCTTTCTTGAGGGCATAGAGTGCTTGTTATAACTTAAGAAGCTTACTAAATATATCTATAAATCCTTCTAGGGTACGGTAGTATATCTTTCGCGGTAGTCGAGCGTTAAGAAAGGCATTTAATGTGTTAAACTAAAATATTAGCAGGCTAAAGGCTGCTGCTAAAGCGATAAGTGCTTGAAATACTTTTATAGTAAGTGTTATAGTATACGTGTCTCCCTACGTGTCTTATAGGTCTCCTTGTACGCAGAGTCGTGCCTTGAACTTGTATAGATATCTATCTTTATTAAACTTGTACGTGAAGACCTATATTAGGGGTAGTATCTTAGCATCTACTATAGCTAATGTTGCCTCGGTGCGCTTAAAATAGTGCTTTTTCTAGCAGCTTTTAAACTTTGCTTAAACTGCCTAGGTAAACTCTGCGCTAAATAGATAATTCTTAAGGTCTTTCTAGCGCTTAGGCGGTGGTGGTAGCTAATCGCGATAAAGCCTTATCTTTGGTAGTTCTCTAGCTAGCTTTGCTAGGGCTATTGGATTTATTGCGGCTGCAAAAGCTATATAGTATGTAGTAAAGGCCTAATTTGGTGGCTTCCTTACTTGTTTGCCTGCTACAATATTGCTGCTGCTTCTAACCTCGGGATCAGCTATTCTGGGTGCGTTGTTTCTCCGCCGATCTGGAACATATTCGTCTGAACTTGCCCATCCTTTTGGTAGAGTTAAAGGTGCCTAGTGGCCTAATAGGATCGGCATAAGTGACCCTTGTGCTTAACTAGTAACATTCTCCTGCTGCGGTGCTCTAACATGTATTATTAGGCCATTTTCTTCTTAATTAGACTGCATGTCTTAGAGTAGTTGCTCTTACAATTGTTGCTTAGTGTTCTACTCTTCTGTAGTTTGCTAGTTATCCTGCGTATCCTGCGCGCCTGTGTTGAAGATTTCCTTGCCTTCCTCCTGCTGAGGTGGCGCTGTGTTGCCACGAATTAATGGCTCCGGCGTTGGTAGATAGGCCATATAAGGCTCATCCTCCTTGTTGCGATTGTGTATAGTGTGAAGCTGTGACTGCATCGGCTTAATTAGATTAGTTAAAGTGGCCTGTGTGTCTTAGGAGTAAGGTATATCTAAAACCTTAATTTCTTCCTGTGTTATAGCCTCCCTCTCTAAGTTATTACTAAAACGACTTTCGCGCTTGAAAATCACGTCTCGTACATAAATCACCTAGTCCTTTTTAGGTAGCTAAATGCGAAAAATATTAGTAGAGTCGTATCTAACCAGGTATCTAACAAAGGTGCGAGATTTAAGCTTATCAGCCTTCTTTAACTTTTTGTTAAGAATGTAAGCTTTGCATCTAATTAGAGTAAAATAAGTAACTAAAGGCTGCTTGCCGTAAACAAGCTCGTAGGGCGTTTTCTAATTAATAGCTTTTGTTAGTGTAACATTGGCGATTCAAGCGGCAGTAATAGCTAGTTTATTTAATAGTAACTTTAGCAGTCCTGCTTAAATTCGAAGCGCTCTTACTTTTATAATAATAATATATCCTATTTTTTCTGCTGCGCTAAGCTACTTAGTAGTATCTAGAGCTTATAACTTAATCTTAAAGCCTGCTTGCTTCGTAATATTATAGAGCTTAAGGCTATAGCCCCGCTCACCATTAATCTTAAGTATAATTATAATGTACCTATACTAACGCTAGATCTTATTAATTAATGCTTTTAGCGCTGGCACTACCGAGTGCAGTGTCTTATCTATGAGTATAGTTACTTTATGCCACTTTAAGTACTCGCATATAGCGTGTAGCAAGTATTAGTCTCTGTTATAGCAGGTCTCCCCTGTAGGGATAAGCTACATAAGATTAATTACGATGCGATAGAATGGTCTCGTAGCCTGTTCTTTAGGTTAGCGTCTGCTTACTTAAGCTACCGATTTTGCTTTAATGCATATATCGCATTCTCGTAATTAAGGTGCTCACCTTCACCAACTTTAGGAATTTCGAGAAAGTGGTAAAAATTGCGAAATCTTTATCCCGTTCATCTCACTTTCACCTGAAATCCTACTCCTAGCCATCCTCAGGCACCGCACGCGTGCGGTGGGCTAATAATAGCGATAGAGACGCCTTAGAGGCCCCTTCTGGGGGCCTCTACAGCGACCCGCCCTGCAGACCCTGAGTCTGCGCGGCAGACTAACATCTAGCACCCCTCCAGGAAGCGCTAATAGACCAATATCCGCCCTCCTAGACGCCTTTCTTTTAGTAGAGGCGTGCCTATCTGCCCAGAAGCTACTATAGACATAGTAGCTAATACCCTTACCTCCCACCTTACGGCTGCGCGCAAGGCAGTAGAGACCTAAAAAAAAGTTATAATAGCTATAGCTAAAGCTATTAACTACTACGTTACTAATCTTAAGCGCCTAGAGGAGCTGGCGGCTGCCTCTACCCTCTGCAACTGCCTTATATAGATACTAAAAAATTCAGCTACGCCAAGCCCTCGTCCGAATATAGCTAGGACTAGCTACGACTCGACAACCACCGCCTACACTACGGATAGCGACAGCGGCCTTGCCGCCCAGCCCCAGAGGACATAGGCAAGCGTAGCATCCGCCTCCCACGGAGACAGCGGATACACGACGACCATAGGCAGTAGTAGAAAATCCACAACTATAGATAAGCGGCAAACCACACCCAGACAGGTAATAGACCCACGGATTTTACTTATAGTCGCGGACCTGGCTAACCGATTAGGCCAGACCTCTGCCTTTACTATACGAACGGCTATCTACGCCGCTATAAGACTCGACCCCAGCGCTATCCCTACGGCCATAAGGACCCGCACTAGGTGGGCCATCACCCCAGCCTCTAACAATATATAATAGTAACTTATAGAACAGGAAAAGAAGAAATTAATAATAAGATCTATTAAAGCTAATAGCGCTAAGTTACCCACGCGATAGGTTAACTATGCCATACTTAGAGTATCTAGTAGCTACCGCTCGCTGCTAGGGGAAGACGTGCCCTACTCCCTCTAAATAATAGTAAATAAGGTTTACACGTAGATAAAATAACACCCCGTAAACTATTATTTCTCTTAACACGGCCCTAATTAATTTAGATATACTACCTAGATAGTATCCTTTAAAAAGCCTATAGTGGCTTTTCGCCTCTTTGGTGCCAGCGACCTTTCCCGCGAGATAAGCAAGAAGCAAGCTATAGAACGCTATAACCCTGGCTATTAGGGCTACTATAACGCAGCACGCTACACACGCACACCCCGCTATCGTAACTATAAAAAGAAACCTAGTAAGCATAAAGGCCTAATAGGAGATGACTACACTTATAAATAATAATACCCTAACTACTATGGCCCACACGCCGCAGACGACCCCACCTGCCTAGTTAAACTTAGGCGAGTAAATAGTCGCATTATTTAACTAACTTACCGCGAACTAGCGACACTAAGACGCGCTAGATAAAAGGCCTTTAACTAGTTATATAACCTACACCCTTAACCTAAGCCTACTACCTAGGGCCAGGGCACCTCCCCTAGCGGAGAAGATAATAACTAAACTAAGCCTATGTTAATAATACCAAGTTAGCCAGAGCAGGAACTAGTGACCCAAAGCTATTGTCTCCTAAGAGGACCTCGACGCTCGACCCCGTACCCCAACACCGCCTTACAACAAGCCGCTCTACGCCTATTAAACAGGCCTATGCGGTCCTCTGCGCCCATAAGCGATAGCCTAAACCTCGCCGCGCTTTCTATTAGAAGCGCGAGACAGGAAGAGCATATATAGTTCTCCTTATAGGAGGACTAGACCATAGACAAATCCTTAAGCCAATGAGGAACAATCGCTGCAGACCCACCCTACGCAGGGAGCCTAATATTAAAGTATACTAGATAAATGTTGGTAAAAGCGGCCCAGCACATATAGCCGCCCTTAAGATTACTTTTAGGGAGGGCATCGACGTTATCTGCATGCAAGAGCTGGCTACCTGGCCAGGCACACGCACTTTAAACCACCCTAGCTATAACCTCTACCTACTAGTAAATAGCTAGGATAGCTAGGAGACTTAGGAGGCAGACTACCCCTAGGTCCTTATCTTTACCTATAAGGAAAACTAATTGAAAATTACACCACGCACTCCACTCTATGACCGGGACATATAGTAGATTAATATTAACGGAATCTTAATACTTAATACCTACCAGGCGCCACAGACTACGCCCGTTCTTAACTATATTACCTACCTTACCCCGCCTAACAAATGCCTAGCTAGGGGCGACCTCAACGCTAAACATAATATATTCAAACCTGGTGTCACGACTACACATGGCGGCGCCGAACTGGCCTAATGGGCCACAGACAGTGGCATAGACTACATTAAAGAGCCTAAGGTCCCCACCCACCATGCGGGACACGTTATAGACCTCTCCTTTTACAACATCCCCTTCGCTACCATAGTGGTACGAGCGAACATAAACTGTGGCTTAGACCACAACACGCTAGTTACCACGATACCCAGCAGGGAATAGGAGCCGCTTAACTAGTTCTAATATAAGATCCCCACTACGAAGCTCCCGCTATTCATTAACGCTGTTGCTAATAGGATAAAGGGCACCCCTAGCTTAAATAGGCTATAGACTTACGAGCACGTTGACAGGCGCGTTATTACCCTAGAAGAAGTCTTTATAAATGCCCTAGAGATAGCAGGTAGGAAGAAAAGAGGGACAGGCCATTTGGCGCTATAGTAGACGAACGCCTGCAAACAAGCTTACCAGGCACACTTAAACTCGCTAGACGGCCATACTAGGCAGGGCCCCTCCGAGGAAATGCGCACCTTCTTAGCAATAGTCCGTAAAGTAAAGAAGGAATACTAATAATATACTATAGACAACGCGGCAAACAACTAAGAACTTTTCTAAATTATTAACTAGTATAAGCTAGAACCTACTAGGACCCAGGCGCCAATGGTCTTTAGAGGCGTAGAGGCGACTAAGGATAAGGACAAGGCTAAGATGCTTCGACAAGCACTACTTTGTAGATTTACGCTAGAGGACGACCTGCCAGAACCGCCCTCCCTATAAGAGAACCCCACAATCCCTTGGGACACATACCTGTCTATTAAAGAGACGGAGCGCTGCGTAATTAGGGTCTCTAGCACCTTACTAAGCGTAGATAGTATAACTATCCAGCTACTCACAGCATGCTAGAACTATATTAGATAGTACGTCTGCGACATCTACCGCGACCTACTTAAGCTTAATTACTACCCCGCCGCCTAAAAGGACGGAGAGATCGTGTTTATTAGGAAGCATGATAAGAAGGACTACACGGTTTCAGGCTCTATAAGACCCCTCGCCATGCTACTCTGCCTCGGTAAGGGATTCGAAAGGATTGTCGCCCAGCGCATAGCCCACTTAGCTGTGCTACATGGCGTACTAAGCCCCTAATATAGAGGGGCTCTGCCAAAAAGGTTAGTTATGGATTTAATTGCTGCCTTCACCCACGACGTGGAACTGGCCTTCAGCAAAGGCCAGCACGTCACCATGGTTACTATGGACGTGCTTGGGGCCTTTAACGCCCTCCTCGTTAACCGTCTACTACACTAAATAAAAGAATAAGGCTGGCACTAAAAAGTGCTCGTGCTTACGCGCAATATTCTTACGAACTAACACATACTTATCCGCCACGGCCAACACTAATCCAGTCGCCACCTAGTGGCCTGCGGCACCCTACAGGGCTCGCCCCTCTTACTAGTTATCTATATGCTATACCTGGCGGAACTTCTCCTCTAGGACACCACGCTGCGATTTAGATATGCTAACGACATTTGCCTATACAGAGCCACTTATAGCCTAGACTACAACGTTGAACAAATCGCGGAAGACGTCCGTAATA
Source organism: Bimuria novae-zelandiae CBS 107.79 (assembly GCA_010015655.1). Classification (NCBI taxonomy): domain Eukaryota; kingdom Fungi; phylum Ascomycota; class Dothideomycetes; order Pleosporales; family Didymosphaeriaceae; genus Bimuria; species Bimuria novae-zelandiae. The sequence continues at coordinate 25,559 of ML976697.1, read as the reverse complement.
TTATTAGATATAGCGCGGATAATAAGATCGCTTTCTTACTAGATAAGCTCGAAATAATATATCTTACACGGCAGAAAGGAGACTACGCGCCTCCCTGTATTGTTAATAAGAACCTTACTATACACCCCATTCTCCCTAGGAGTGGGAACAGGGCCCTGCGCTGGCTAGGCGTATAGTTTAACAGGAAGCTAACCTTTAAGGCCCACGTCGTAACTTGCGCCGCCAAGACAAGAGTTATCGCACACCACATCCGCAGCTTGGCTTGGATTAAACACGGCCCCCCACTAGGGTCCCTCCGTAAGGCGGTGATCGCCTGCGTCCTCCTACGGCTCCTTTACGGTGCGAAAGCCTGGTACGGAGGCAGAACCAAGCCCTCTAGAATCATGTGCTAATTAAGAAGCGCTAAGGTAAGCACCTAACTAGGCTAGCACATTAACGCACTTAATAAAGTCCTTAAACAGGTATATAGAGCCGTCACGCTAGCCTATTAGACCACACCTACTACTACCGTCTTCCAGGACGCAGGACTCCCCTTAGCAGTAATAGCACTTAAGATATATAAGTTTCGCTTTACAGCACACTTGCTAATAGTTAATAATAAATACTCGCTAACTACTAGGACCCTCCTGCCTATAGTTAGAAGAGGCTAAGGCGTAGGCCTCTTATAAAGAGCCTGCTTAAAGGTATAATAACTCGCATAGATCTTCGACCTGGTACCTCGACCGGATTTCCGCGCCCCCTACTACTCCCCTGGGAGCCGCACCAACCCCACAGACTAGGCAGCTAAGAAGGACGCCGCCCGTCTCTTTAAGGAGTAGTGGGCTCTCCTCCTACTAACCGCTATTACTATCTTCTTAGACGGCTCCGAATAATGGATTAACGGCGTTAAACACGTTACGTACGGCTACGCTGTATACGAAGGACAGGCCCTTATCCTATAGGGTAATAGCTTCCTTAACCCTAGGTCCCACGTTTTTAACGCCGAAGCTATTAGCGCTTGGCGGGGACTCGCCCACACGCTTATTACGCCTACCTACTAGCTAAGACGCATATACATGTGCATTAATAGCACTTCTATTATATAGTGTATAAGAGGCAACCCGTCCCCCTCTTCGTAATAGGCGTTTGTCAGGTACTAGGAGATAATAGAGAACCTAGACATCACTATTTAGTGGGCCCTAGGTTACTGCAAAATAGAAGGGAATAAATTGGCGGACTAGCTAGCCAATAACGCGGTAAAGTCTCCCCAACCTCTATACAGCATGGCAGCTAAGCCTATAGTCTCAGGCCTCAATTTAGACGTACGCGCCCACACAAGGAGCGCTAAAATAGACTAGTGGCGCGCCCGCTTACCCAAGTTATCTAAATGGTACATGTAGTGGGACCTTACTTACCGCCCCACAAAACAGCCAAAGGAGCTTACCCTCCAACGTCCAACGCTTACTAAGCTCCTGTCCATGCGCACCCGCCACGGACACTACGCCTAGTACCATAAGAAATTTAGGCATAAAGACGCTGTCACAAAATGCCCCTGCGGCGTAGACCTAGCGCCTGACCACATTATACACTGCCCACGATTAGTTCGAAAGTTCGGTTACTGGTCAAAGCGGCCAGCGTGCCCCCCCAACACCACCAGGGAAGGCGTGGAATACCTAAAGGCACTAGAGCCAAATAATTTCCAACTTCTACTCGAGCTCACAAAAGATTAAGCTGCTCCTACTCTACTCTTATTATTAGACTACATGTATAATAGATAAACCCAGACACCTCAGCCTATAGGCAAGAAGACAAGGATTTAGCCCCCGCACGGAGGGGGGCGGACTCTCACGAGCCGCTACAAGAGACGGCAATAGCTTTATAGCAAGAAACGCCTTTACTACTTTGGCTGGCCCCAAAGCAGCTGCTCGGCGCGTCCCCATGCCCCATGGGAGGCTTGAACTTTACGTTCCTGGACGATAATTAATACTACTACTACTACTACTGTAATTAAGGTGCTTGGGTATCTAGATCTAGAGCTATCCCTTTTACGTTCTTATTTACATAATTAATTACTTCCTTGCTTGCATAGGCAAATAACTTATAAGCTTTAATATAGGATACTATAATTAGGCGTTAATCCTCTCTCGAGGCCTTGTATGCTCGCCGAAGCGCTGTAGTAAAACTACTTAGCGTTAGTCAATCGTTATCCTTAGCATTAATAATCTAGTGGCTGTCCTTGTGTTGTAGCGAGCAAATGACGTTTAACGGATAATGCTAGTATATTATATCTTGTCCTAAGTTAAACTACACACCTATTGCTCGGCATCTTAAGAGGCTTATAACGTTCGTAAAGAAACCTTCTACAAGAGCAACATTTATAAGTTAGATCTAACCTATGCTATAAGGCAAGTTTACATTAAAAGTAACTTTTCCCTAGGCTTGTATAGGTACTATTAATCCTCCTATAAAGAGAATATTCTCTAGTTCTGCCTTGCGCGTCTCTGTCTATCCAAAATAGGTTAAGTTACAGACATAAATGTTAGAACTAGGGTCTAGAATCTATTAGTGAATAATTATAGGTAGCGCTTTCTGCTGCACCTGTTGCGGCTATATAATAAAGAATAAGCTATAGGTAGCAAACCTCTAATTATAACTTACTAACGTCTTTCCGTTATCTAGCTTTATTAGCTTGTCTGCCTTCTTTATGCTTATCCTATCTCTTATAAGGATATTACTAATTTTCTTAACTTGCTCTAGGTCCTTTAAGGCCTCCATAACCTTGGCTTGCGTGGCCTATACTAGTCGGAAGTTCTTTAGTCTCTTCGGATAGTCTGGGACTAGGTACTAGTAGTTCTTGTACCAGTGTTGGCTTCTATAGATACACTCTGGTTTTCCCTTTGGCGATTGTTCTTTCTGTTCTTAGCTTTGTTATGCTGAAACGCCTAGTGTAGCAAACGTTCCGGGTAAAGCTGTAGTAAGTCCGATTCGTCGATAATACATCCTAAATTAGGCAACATAGTCCGCTAGAGATTGAATCTTATCCGTTTTCCTAATAGTTTCTTTTAGAATAAGGTCGTGGTGTGATGCAGCGGCCCACTTAGGAGTAATTATTCTAATAACTGCTAGAAAATCGTCTTAGGCTTAATAGCCTATTATCTTAGGAAGGTTTGCCTCCCTGCATTAATTTGTAATATAAATCTAGTTATTAAGCCATTATTTAAGGTTGCGGCTTTAAGGCTTCTCCTATAGAGCGTGGTATTTGGTTACTAGCTCTCTACTACGTGTAGCTATAGTTAGTGTAAGCTGCTACTTAAGCGCGATTAATTAATTATAGACATCGTCTTTTTTATTAATTAGGTAGAGGTGGCGAGTTACGATAGTGTGGCTAATTTCTATAAGAAGTTTGCCTTCTCTCTGCTTTAGGTTTGTATATTCCGTTCTTTCGTATTTCTAGTCCTAAAGGAGATTACTGTACATTGCCTGCTAGCCTGTATCTAGCTGGCTAATTGCGGTTGCTCTAGCCTTAATAGCGCTAGGTAATAGTTTCGTGGGCTTAGTAAGCTTTAGTAGCTTATCCTTTAGCTTTAAGATGTTGTAGTATTTCTAGATACTGTCTACAACAGCCTTCTCTTGTCGTAGCTAGAACTAGGACTCCTAATCTACTAGTCTATCTAGTATAATAGTCACGCGTGTGACTCCTAAGTCACTAAGCAATATCGTAATTAATAGCGACACTACTTTATAGCTATTGTCTATATTAGGTCTTTGACGCCAATGCTACGGCGATCAACAATAGGTCTCCAATACCGACGTTACGGCTATCGACAATAAGGTCTATATAAAGAATAACAAATAAACTTAGTAATTATTAATTATAAGTATAATCTAGGCTTATAACTGTGTGCGTACCACAGCAGGAGGCGAACTAGGTTAATTGCTATCTAGTAAAGTTAGAGTGGTTATATACATAAAGTGGAGTATCTAGAAGATTCTAGATCAGCAGGGTCACATGACTGTGTGACGATATAGTCGAGTTGTGATGTTGGCTAACACCGCCAAAGGGCAGAAAGGTTGAAGAATAGCTTCGATATTAGATCGAGGTTACTGGCCAGTGCAAGGCTATTAAGCTTTTAGAGACTAAGGATACCCGTGCGCAGGAGGACTTCCTAGTCTTTTACAAGATAATTAACCCCGAATACGGAATAGCAGGTCTGCGAGACCTGATCCAAAAGGAAAGGCTTGGTATGAAAGTCCCATTAGTGGAGGACTACGTCGCCGAGTTCTTAGCATACCTGAAGCGTATACATCTAATTAGTACAGGCTTTAGTGCACACGCGATAGAGCTAGAGATAGTAAAGCTAATAATATTATAAAGTAATAAACCTTCTCGAAGCGGTATATGCCTCTGTGGCAAAAGACACTTATAGTCTAAGTGCTAGGTAATAAACCTAGACGCTCCTAACTAACCCTAAGGATATAATAATAAGGAGGCTAGTAAGAAAGTGGCAGTAGCCTTTGCTAAGGATCCGAGCTTAAAGGCGAAGGTGGAGAAAGCTATACAGGACTAGAAGGCAACTTAGTCAAGCTCTAAGATAGTAGTTACTATTAATAATGGCAAGCCTCCTTCTAATCCATCGACCTACACTGCCTAATATATAGTATCCGATGCCATTATAGTTGACGAGCGTGACGAGCGTGACAAGCGTGACAAGCGTAATAGGCACGACGACAAGAAGGATCTGGTACTTAACGACAACGTTAAACCCACAAAAGAGCTAGTAGCTCTATCTACGCTGGACCATGTTAGCAACTACAACTTATTAAGCAACCAATTTATCCTTGATCCTGGCTTGAACACTCACATTATCAACACCGAATCCTAGCCTGGCTGGACAAGAGAATACGAAGCCAGCGCCCACGACTTTGTAAGAGCAGGAACAGGCTGTATTAAGATTACTGCATGGGGCAGCATGATGCTGACTATAAAAACACTAAAAGGCTTGTTACCTATAGTCCTAACACACGTTGCCTTAGTTAAAGGCTTCTTAATAAGCCTTATAGGCCTAGCACGCTGTCGCTCGAGTTAGATCTACTTTAACTTAGGACAAGATTTACTATATAAAGTTAGCAAGAAAACTGTGGTTACACAACTAGAGTATAATAATAGCTACTAGCTAGTTAACGCTGATGCCAGCCGCCGCCTAGACATACGCCTATTATTATCCTTCAGCACTACTTACTAGCTATTAAAGGACCTTTAACGTAACCTTATAGTTGACTATAGGACAGCCTATAGCACCTAGGGTTATCCCGGCAAGAAGGCTATTAAGAAACTAGCTAACTATGTAGAAGGCTTGCGAGTTAAAGGCAAAGATAGCGACTTTTGTGGCGTATATGTCGAATTAAAGCTCTTAAAGCAGGTCTCTAGAAGACTATAGGAGGACTTTGCACTAAGGAAGTTCTATCGCGTTGCTATAGACTTTATATAGCTACTACCTTAAGAGGCAGACTCTTGTCTTAACGGTGACCGAGTTGCAGGTTACATGGTAGACTAGTATAGTAAGTAGCATAAAGTTAACTGCTTTCTACAGCGTACGAAGGTATTCCTAAGCCGCTAGCTTGTTTAAAAGATTTATAAGATATAGCGTATCTTTAATAGCGATATTACTGTAATTAAGACTAATAACGACCGAGGATATAGAGTTGCACTAAACGTATTAGAGGAGCTTTGCGTTAAGCTAGGGATTTGATATGAGCCGCGGGCAGACTACGCAGATGAGTAAAATAGCCTTGCAGAGTGAGCAGGCAAGATTATCGTTATTTAAGCTCGAGCTATAAGGCTTAAAGGAAATCTACTAAAGTTATTATTAAACGAGCTATTGAGAACAGCAGCGTATATACTAAATCGCACACTAACTAAAGCGCTAGGCTAGAAGACTCTATATAAGATTATGTAGAGATTAAAGCTAAAGGTGAACTACTTGCGTCCTATAGGCTGTCGAGCATACGTCCAAAATCCGTCTATTAAAAGAGGTAATAAGCTAGAGTCAAGAGCTCTTATAGGACACCTTGTAGGCTATAATTCAACGAATATCTTTAGAATCTGGCTGCCCACAAAGGATAGAGTAATTCGAGCGAGAGACGTCGTTTTCGAGCCAACGCGATTTTACGAAGGACTAGAAGGCTACGTAGCTAAGTTAATTATTAAAGAAGTTATAAAGCTGCTTACTTTCCTAGAAGAAGCTAAATCTGACGATATCGCTATTAAAGAGCTTATAACGCTTAGACAAAGCCGTACAGTACCTGCAGCGGCAGCTCAGGCTAGCCAATAGCAGGTAGGGGGTAAGAACAGAATTAACGAGAATAACGCAGTTAATAAGGACGTAGAGGATTTGTTTCTAGGAGGTGGATTGCTCACGCCTACATCACCTTCTCCTCACGTGAGCCAGCAACAGAACAACGATACTCCGACCGAAGTTCTCCCGGCAGAACAAGATCTAGAGACAACAACACCACAAGAGCTCTCTGCAACCCAAATCCCTAGTTATATACCTAATTACTATAATAACAACGCGCCAAGGCGCAGAAATCCTAAAATTAATAAGTTAAATATACTTACAAGCTCACGCCGACGACAACAGCGCGCTGAAGATATCGCAGGTGCAACCCGATACCAGACGCACGCGATTTCCTATAGAATACGCATAAATGACTACCTACACGCCTTTTCGACAGCGCTAAAGCCGCAGCCTGCTATCAAGGTCCATCAATCACAGGTTCCGCCTCCGCCAAGGACGTGGAGAGTCCTAGAGACTCAGTACTACGCACTCGAAGCTCGAGCTGAGCAAGAGATTCAAGAGTTTATAACTATAGAGGAAGACTATCGCGACCCTATCTTCTTTAGAGCATCTAATGCTGCTTTCGCCGATGATATAGAGACCCGCCAAAGCTCTCAGGGCTACGTTTTCTAACTGTTTGGCATGACTATTAATTGGAAATCGACTCTGCAGCGTACAGTTACTAAATTAACTACTAAGGCAGAGCTACTTGCTCTCTCTCTTACTAGCTCTAGAATAGAAGAATAGCTACGTCTGTTTAATAGTCTATTATTAACACTTAACACTACACCTATTATTTAGTGCGACAATCAGCAGACTGTTGGCATTATTACAAAAGAACAAGACAAGCTAGCAACCAAGCTTAAACACGTTAATATACATCAAAGCTGGACCCGCCAGGAAGTAGAACAGGGACGACTCAACGTACAATGGCGATTTACTAATAGGATGCCTGCTGACGGCATAACCAAGATACTACCACGTCAGAAGCATGCTAAGTTCGTAAGGCAGCTACACCTTACAGATCTACGCTCTCGAATTCAAGATATTATAAAGATATAAGAGGAGGAAAGTCATCCTTCCGTTGCTAGACAACTACAGGATAAGGGGGTGTGTAATAGTATTCGGATCGTTCACTATTACCTATACTAGCTTACTGCTGCCTACACTCATTTTCCTACTGCCTACACTTGTTTGCTGCTGCCTAATTTGCTCAGCAGTATATATCTTAGTTACTACACACATACAATCAAATCAGTGTTTTCCCGACTTTCGCTTTGCAGCAACAACCGCTACAAACGCCCTAGTAACAAGCGTAAGCTATTACTACGACCCTCTCCCGTCCTACTACAGTATTCCTGCCCGAGAACCAACCTTAGCCCCTTAGGGACCAGCTACCCCTTTGGGATCTTAACAGAACGCTTAAATCTATAATAAAAATATAATCCATAATAGTTACTAGTTTCTTAACTAGGCTAGCGCTAGTGCGCGCCCTCTTAGTACCTATCCCGCTACTATTATAGACTTACTACTTCTTGCTATTATAATCGTGCTCTATAGTATTAACTTTAGCACAATTAACCTAGCCTTATACGCAAAGCTCGAGCTAGTTATAATTAATAAAATACTTTATAGCTAAGTTAGAGCTAGCCTTAGTTATTAAGTCTGCTAGATTATCACGTCTATTAATCTAGCGGATGTCTATAAGCTTACTACGCTTATAGGCCTTACATAGAGCTATAATATTAATTATAAGACGCTTCTCCTTAGTAGTGCTAAGCTTAATAAGGTAATTATATAAGGAGCGTGAGTTAGTGCACACGATAATAGGGATATTAAGAAGGTTAAGTTACTACATAATTATATTAATTATACCGCTAATTATAATTATAATATTAACTCTATAGGCTATTGCGTAGATCTTAGATGTAAGGACGCTGCAAGTAACGCGCTTATACTTAATAAATAACTAGTAGATAATATTACTAGTAAACTTAAAGTTATAATTATTATCTTTAGTCTCATTACTAAGCGTGATCACGAAGCCTATCTGTAATAATATATCCTTATTATTAGTAAATAATACGTTAATAAAGGCGTATAGCTTTAAGTTACTTAAGTTTAATAAGATAAAGTTAAGGCCGCGAGTAATATTCTCCTTTTACTAAATAATGCGCTTATTTAATCTAGTAATTTCTTCTTTTATAGGCTTACTTGCTTAGGCTATAGTAGCGAGGTCGAAGCTCGCCTTAGGTTAATAGATTATTATAATATAAGCACCTTAAGCGCGCTATTAAATATATAATTACTTATTATTAGCTATTTCTAGCTTCTTACCTTGCTTCTTTTAGCGTAGAGTAATGGCGCAATTATTATTATTAAGTTTAATAATATAACTATTAAAGTTAATTTATGCGTCTAGTAAGAGAAACTACTTAGGCTTAGCTTTAAAACGTAGCTCCTAGTCCTTAAAGTCTATAAAAGCTTTATTAGATAGACTAAGCGTGTCGTTAGTTTACATGCTAACGATGCCAAAGCACTCGCTATTAGCCTTACTAATAAGTAGATATAGATTATAAGTAAATATTATTATATAGAAAGTCTTAGTGTAGTATTTATTAGACGTTAACTACTAATAGGCACCTGCTTCAGTAATACTATATAGTAACTTAATAATAATTATAACTATGTTTGTTAGATAACTATCCTTAAGCTAAGCTAGTACGTTAGCCACGATAGTACGCTAGAGTGGATTATCCGATTGCGTATAGGCCTGAGTAATGTCACGGAACCAGAGGTGCATGCCCAGCTTCAACAGTGATGGTGCTAGAGCGATAATCACACGCTGGCTTGCACGCTGGATAGTGGGAGACTATGTTAGGATAAGCTTCTTTTTATTATTAGCGTATCCTTAGATAACAAGACAGGACTCCTTATACGGGTAGTTAGTAGTCATACCCTTAACTTTATTAACGATGCGTGACTTAAAGATATAGACCTTATTATAATAGTAAAAACTATACTTTTCAAAGCAAAAAACGCCTTATATAATAAGGGCATTAATCTCTACCTTTATAAATACTTTAAATAGTTACTTTAGTATTATAATCTTGCTAACTACTCGTAGCTTTTTAGCTAGGACAAGATTATCACGCTTACGTTAATTAAGGTTAATAGTAGTAGTTATAACTTTATTAGGTTTAGGCTTATTTTTTAAGCCTTTTAGCTTATTGCGCTTACGCTTAGGCGCGGGCTCCTCCTCTATAATAAGAGTAAAATTATCGTTAGAGCCACTATTGTCCTCGTTCTCTACAGGAAGGGTAATAATAGTTATATTATCTATATAATACAGGCGCACTGCGGTGATGCAGAAAGTAACTTATTTATTATTAATTTTAATAACTATAGATTGCTTATTAACGTGGAGGGCGATTATCTAATACAGGCTAGACTATCTATAGTTCTCCCGCTAGACCTTAACGCTACTTAAAATAGGTAATGGTAAAATATTAGTTACGTTAGGACTATTATAAGTTATAAGAGCCTTATTAACTTAGCGCTTTACCTTAATCTTACGCACTTTAGCTATTGCTTTACACACTATAGCGCTGCAGGCAGTAATAGATAGCGATAGTAGTAATTTTTTTAACAGGTAAGGATATGCTCTAAAGATAAGAAGAGTTAGGATAAGTCTGTTAGGACCTGCGGTGTTATTAATAGCCTTAATAGCTATCTATAAAATATGTTCGGGAGCGGTTGTGCGTCTAACGTCTGTAGAGATTACCCTATAAGCACGGCGAATAGGAGCATAATAGCGCTTAATCTTGCTAATTAAATAATATACCTTTACTAGGACTTCCTTAATTTTAATTATAAGTAACGTGGCATTATTAATAAACTTATTAGTAATAAAGTTCTTGCCAGCATCTGTCTTAATAACATTAGGAAAACTAACGTACATATTAATTTATATAGCGCGAAGGAGATCCTAAGTAGTGTTTACTTAGATATTTAGTATAAATTAAGTAGCTTAAAAAGCTATAGCTTTATTAACTGCGTGGAGCACTAGTTTCTAATTAATATATATTATATTAATAATAACGCATAAGTTGAAGTCTATATTATCGCGGATAGTAAAGCGGAAACGGCCAGGTGCTTTACTATAGATTTGACACTAGTAACAGTACTTATTAATGCGATTAATAATGTCCTTATTAACGTCTTTATAGCCTGCTTTACTAAGGATCTTGTACAGTCGTCTAGTAGCAAGATAGCTAAAGCGTTAGTAAAGCTAGCGTAGCTTAGTTTTAGTTAAGTAGTAAATAATAGTCTCTTGTTTATTAAGCAGAAGCTATAGATGTCCCTATTTATAGATAATTAAGAATTCTTTACTACCTTAAACGAGCACGTTGTCGACGTTATTAAAAAAGATACTATAATAATCTATATCTTTTAAGCAGAGTAGAAATAGTGTATTAGTTAGTATTACTATAAAGGTAATCGTACTAAATAGCGTGCTAATATTAACGTCGCTAAGGGAGAAATACTCTAGATTATCTTTAAATTAGATTTAATAACGTTCTATAGTAGACTTATTAATAACTACGGATAGCTAGATAAGCTGCAGTGCCTTTACTTATATCTTACTAATAGTTAAGACACTAGCTACACTAGTGTTAGGCATAATACCTTAAAAGATATCTACGCCGTAGCGTAAATTAAATAAGAAGAGTTAAGCATCTTTATTTACTTTGCTAAAGATATAAAAATTATTACCTATAATTATATAAAGTGCGGCAACGTTATTAAGGCTAAAGATAATAGCGTTGCTATTAACCTTATTATAAGATATAGTTAAGTAGACTTAGTTAGTAAAATACTCTTTAATATTATTATTACTAGCATTATTATTACTACTGTCGCTGTCTTTAAGCTCTATGCCTTTATAGCTAGCAAGAAACACTTTATAGCTTAAGGTATTAGGATTATCTTAAGCGTATTAGTTATAGCGTTAGCGATGCTCTATACGCTCCTTCTTTAAGTGTTAAGTTAATTAGCACTTAGGCTACTTATAAATAAAATATATCTTATTACGGCGATTACCTAAGTAGTTTAACTAATAATTATTATTATTAAATTAATTGCCGCGCGATCTGCCTTAACCTTAATAGTAGTAATTATAGTAATTATTATCTAATAATCCTATAGCTTGTTAATTATTACAGATATAGTAGTAGTTAGTGTAATACTGCTTATCTGTATCTCGCGATAGAAACTAGCTATTAAGATAATAGCTTAACTATATACTAACTGCGTTGCAGAAATCTATAGCAACACCTTTAAATGTAGTTGCTAGCTTTAAGCAAGCTATAGTAATTACTTTAATACTACGATATGCGCTAAGGAGCTATTACGTAAGTAAATACTAATTATAGCTCTTACCCTAGTCCTGCGATAGTACCTAATAGAGCATATTTATCTTGCTAATAACTATTTTAAGACACTCTATAGGGTCTTTATTAAGGTTAGTAGTTATAACGCTCTTAAGCGTAGTGCTATGCCACTCCTAAAGGTATATCTAATAAGCTTATATAGTATTAAAGTACGTGCGTAGTTTATTAAGCATTGCGTTATAAGTAAGCGTAAGCGCCTAGGGAGTAATATAATTATAGTAATACTAAAGCGCTTAGCTAGTAAGCATAATAGAGAGTGCTATTTTATACTACTTATTTTTATTAATCCTAACCTTAGTGCAGAGGTTATTAAACACCTTAATCTTTATCTTAAGGATATTATATTTATTACCTAAATACTTTTGCTCTGGCGTGTATAACTTAGCAAGGTTAGTAAGTAAATAAAAGTTATTCTGCACAGGCGTAAACCTAGGTTATAATAATAATAATAATCCTCTACCTAGCGGAGCTCGCTGTAATAGGCTAGATGCCTTATTGTACTGTTCCTCGGTGAAACCCTTGGTGAAACTCTCGGTGCTCCTTTAGACTAAGTGGGGCCTTAGAAATCTCTCGAATCTTCTTAACAATAACAGCGCACATATAAGTTTGGCCTTACTTATAGATAGTTTACTTCTTATTAAATATAATCCTATTACTAGGCATTAGCAACCTTTGCGCAGCCCCTTATATTTTATATTTAATTACCTTTAAGTAGCTAGTGTAGCTATCCCCTAGTGCTCTACTAACAGACTAATTGCAAGACCTGCTTCTAAGCAGTAAGTAGTAACAAACTAAGCTATGTAGTTAATCCCTAGCTACCTTAACAGAACGACTTGCAAGACCTACTTCTAAGTAGTAAGCACTACTATAATAAGCAACGCTAGTGCAAGGACCTCTAATAGTTAAACGCTTACCCGAACACTATAATAAGCGACGCCAGTGCAGGGACCTTTAACAGTTAAACGCCTGCCCGAGTACTATAACGACGAGCAACGCTAGTGCAAGGACCTTTAACAGTTAAACGCCTGCCTAAGCACTACGACGAACGCAGTAAGATAAAGACTAGCACTTACTACAGAGCTTTAAACGCTTAATAAGATAATAAAGGACAATCTTAGCAAACAATACTAACACTACTAAAATTAAGTATTAAAGTAATAATATAGCAGATAATAGTATAAATAGGCGAACTTATAGCGCAAATAGCAAGAATCGAAAGTACTAATGTCCTAGCACCTACTACGACTACTACTAGTATAACACCCGCCACACCTGTAGCACCTACAACACCTGCGACACCTATAGCAGCGTACGAACTAAAAGGGCTTAAGGACCCTAAGGCATTTAATAGAACTCGAAGCTAGTATTTACTATAGAAATACCAGATTAAAGCAAAGCTAAGGTCTAAGACTTAATAGTTCTATATAGACCAACTCGCGATTAACTACACTTTTAGTCGTATAATAGGTAATACTAGAGCATGTATCTTCCTATAGGTATCTGTTTACGCCGTAACTAGCACGCTTAATTAGTTCTTTTAGCATTTTAATAGAGCGTTTAAGGATGCGCACATGGCTAAGACTGTAAGGAGTAAGCTTTAGAATATATAATAGAAAACACACAACGTACGCGACTTTATTTAGGACTTTAACAAGGAAGCTCTAATAGCTAGCCTATTTAACTATGCTATCTTAAAGAGCATGTTCCTACACGCTCTTAATTACAAGTTACAGACTGCCCTTTTAGGCACTATCTTTCCTAAGAGCACTACGATTAAGGAGATACAATTATACATTACTACTATATTAGACAATCTATAGTAGTTAAAGCTAAGCAGCAAGAAGAGAGACGCACTACTATAGAATACTACCTTAAGTAATATTTCTGCTAATCCTATAGACTAGGAACCGAGTAGAATATAAATACAATAAGCGAAATAGGTCCCTTAGAAGGAGATTAATCGACGACGCGATAATAGATTATGTTTATAATGCGAAAAGAAAGGCTACTAAATTAAGTCTTGTACTCTAAAAGCTACTTAGAATCCTAAGCGATAGCTAACTTAAGCCGCGAAAGTAAAAACTAAATTAAAGGTAGAAAATAATAACGACGCGATAGTAGTAGATAATAATAAGTTAGAAAAAGAGTAGCTCCTAGTCGAAGTCGCGATTAGGAGCCTTCACGAGTAAGCAAGAACACAAGGACAGAATAGGATGAGTTTAAAAAGAAAAACATGCTAGCACCCCTGCTTATAGTACATGTACTAGTTAATTAAACTAATTACACCTTAGCACTAATTAACTTTAGATATCTTTCCTACGCCCTTATAACCTGTTCCTTTATAAGACAAGCTAAACTCGAGCGCATAGCGATTCCACGAAAGCCTATTATAGGGGTAAATAATTAAGTTAGCTAGGTTGACGAAGTTACAAAGTTTACGTTTAATATAAATAGCTATACTAAGACTAGATTTGCGTATATCACGCTAAATAATGCTAAAGAGGACATTATCCTAAGACGTCCGTAGATAAATTAGAACTAAGTTACTATTACTCTTGTAAAGAAGTTAATATACCTGCGCGCTCTAGGTATTAGAATTCGTAGTTAAGAAGGCAAGGCCTACCTACTAGAGATTTAAGAGGTTGGCGCTACAGAATTCTAGCGATTAATAAAAATAGCTTCGAGTAAAAATAAGAATCTAGGGAGAGCTATAAAGATATTCGCTGCCTCGCTAGCAGACATTAACAAGGCCTTAGCACCTAAGCTAAAGATTAACGTCCTATTTCTAGTTCCTAAGCACTAGAGGAAGCATATAACGCTCTTTAATCTTAATGAAGTAAGTAAATTGCTGCTATATTAATCTAGAATTAATTACGTAATTAAGCTAGAAGAGAAGAAAGGGAAGAAGCCCGAAGCCCCTTAGGAACTTTTATATAACATGTTAAAAGAAGAGCTTCTAGTGCTACGGAAGGAACTTACATCTCTGCTTAATAAAGGTTTTATATAAGTAAGTAATTTACCTGCTACGTCGCCAATCCTATTTACAAAGAAGCTAGGAGGTAGACTATAACTATGTGTTAACTACAGAGCACTAAACGCCTTAATAAAAAAGGACTAGTATCCCCTACTACTTATCCACGAGACTTTAAACAATATTACAAAGGCGAGGTGGTTTACAAAACTAGACGTTATTACAGCCTTTTATAAGATCCGAATCCAAGAAGGGGACGAGTGGCTTATAGCTTTCTAAACACGTTTTAGATTATTTAAATAGCTTATTATACTATTTAGACTAGCAAATGCCCCTAGCACATTCTAACGGTATATTAACTAGACACTCCGTGAATATTTAGACGATTTCTTGTGAGGAAGGGAAGACGGCTGCGTTGATTTCTCTATCGTAGAGATATCCTACATATATATAGACGTTGGATCCTGCCAAGAGTCTAGGCATGGAACCTGATAGAATCGAAGCTAATGGAATTATACCGTAACATTTCTGCATAGCGTATCTTAATAATATCCTTATTTATATAAATGGTTCTCTCTAGAAACATCGTAAGCAAGTTAACAAAGTGCTTATATAGCTAAAAGAAGCTAGGTTATATCTTAATATTAAGAAGTGCGAGTTTAAGATTAAGATTATAAAATATCTTAGCTTTATTATCGAAGCTAGGAAGGGCACACGCATGGATCTAAAAAAGGTTAAAGCTATTAAGGATTAGGAGGCGCTAAAGACTGTTAAGGGCGTACGAAGCTTTCTAGGCTTTGCTAATTTCTACTAATAATTTATCTAAAATTTTGGCCAAATTGCTGCTCCCCTTACAAGACTTATAGGTAACGTTACCTTCAGATAGACAGCAGAGGAACAGAAGGCCTTTAATACACTTAAGAAAGTCTTTATATCCGAACCAGTGTTAGCCCAGTTCCAAGTAGACCGCGATACAGTTATAGAATATAACTTGTCTAGTTATGTTACTGCTAGAGTACTATCTTAATATAATAAGAACGGAATCCTACGTCCCTATGCCTACTTCTTAAGAAAGAACACGCCTGCCGAATATAACTATAAAATCTATAATAAAGAACTACTAGTTGTTATTAGAGGACTTAAAGAATAGGATGCTGAACTTCAATTAGTAAAAAAGTTTAAGGTAGTTACTAACTACAAGAACTTAGAGCACTTTATAAAGCCGCGAATGTTAAACAAGAGACAGGTTCACTAGTCGCTTATCCTAGGCAGATATAATATGGAGATCCTCTATAGGCCAGGCAAGCAAAATATCCAAGCAGACGCATTATCCTGGCGAGAGCAGGATCTACCCGCAGACACTAGCGATAACTAACTATAGAGGAGACTCGTACAAGTCTTAAAGCCCACTATATCGTACTATAAGGAATTAGACGACACTAATAAAGAGAGAGGTATTATAGTAATATCTATAAAAGTTCGTGCTCTACCCGCCGCAATTTAAGGAAATACTTAAGAAGATACACGAGATTAAGATACTATTAAGAACCTCTAGGTTAAGTTAATTAAGAGAGACCTAGTTTATTAAGAAGCACGCTAAGCTATAGAAAGCGGATAATAGAAATTTCTTATTACACTCTAGATTAAATACTTAATTATAGAATGTAAGGATGAGGATTAAGTGCTCTACTTTCGAGGACAAAAATAGGTACTAAACCACGAACCCCTACGAACGTCTATTATTAAGTAGATACACTGTTCTGTGGCTACTAGGCACCCTAGTAGAGAGATTATATACAAGATAATTGCAAGAGACTTCTTTTGGCCAGGAATGTCTAACGATATTCGACGATATATACGGAACTGCGATACATGCGGAAGAATAAAACCGTGGAGAGATAGTCTGCAAGGCTTTTTAAAACCCCTGCCAGTGCCCGAACAAATCTAGAAGGAGATCTCGATAGACTTTATTAAGGGCTTGCCAGAGAGCAACGGTAATATAAACCTTATAGTTATCACTAACCGCCTAAGCAAAGACGTCGTGTTTATGCTACTAGTAAACCTAAAAACAGAGATAGTAGTGCAAGCGTTTATTACGTATATTATTGCCTACTATTAGATTCCTAATATAATTACGTTATATTAAGGCAGCCAATTTGTCAGCGTGTTCTAGATAAGACTCTGCGAGATTCTTTAGATTAAGCGGTAATTATCCACAGCATTCTATACTTAAACTAATAGAGTAACAGAGCGCATGAACAGCACATAGGAGACATACATAAAAGCCTTTGTTAGCTAGGCTCAAAATGACTAGGCACCTCTCTGCCCGCTAGCACAAATTGCAATTAAAGGACAAGACGTAACAACGATAAGGATGTCTCCTTTCTTCCTTTAGTATAGGTATAATATTAACCCACTACAGCTAGAGATACCTGCGGGCGCCAATCGCAGAAAGTACACTACACATAAGAGGTCTGACCGCGAGAAAGCCGAGTCTATTATTACTAAACTACGCTACCTTGTAGAACTTGCGCAAGCATCTATGGCACAGGAATAGTAAGAGCAGGAACGTTAAGCCAATAGGTATTGCCGAGAAGCGCCACACCTCCGCGTTAGCGACAAAGTATAGCTAAAATTAGACAAGTAGTTTGCTACAGGCCGAAAATTAAAGAAGCTAGACTAAAGGAGCGCGAAGTACATAGTTATTAAAGTAATAAACACGCACATAGTTTAACTAAATACACCTCTAGGCCCTTATAATATTTTTTATGTTAACTAACTCTGACTAGCAGCATCAGACCCCTTACTAAGCCAAATAAAGGACGACGACTAGCCACTACTAATTTAGGTAGATACTAATGGCGTAGATATATAGGAAGTAGAAGATATATTAGCAAAAGTGTGCCAACGACGCGGACAAAGATAGAAGTAGTAGTATAAAGTAAAATAGAAAGGCTACTACCTACCAACTATAGAGCCAGCTAAAAACCTCCAAAATACTAAAGCGAAGATTCGATAGGAGCAATTTATAAAGCTATATTAAGACCCTAATACACGACTTCTTCCTGCAGGGTTTTAGCGTGGATCTAATAACCTTCATCCGGACGCTATAAGAGAGGAGGGGGGTAATGTAATAGGCTAGATATCTTGTTATACTATTCCTTAGTAAAATCCTCGGTGAAACTCTTAGTGCTCCTTTAGACTAAGTGGGGCCTTAGAAATCTCTTAAATCTTCTTGACAATAACAGCGCACATATAAGTTTAGCCTTACTTGTAGATAGTTTACTCATTAAATACAATCCTATTACCAGGCATCGGCAACCTTTGCGCAGCCCCTTACAGTGATTATTTATACGAACAACACAATAGTAGAGACCAGCCTAAAGGATAGAACCACCCGAGGATAGGCCTCTATAGATTACCTCCGCGAAATCCTTATACAAGCTACGGCAATAGACGTTACCCTATACTTATAATAAATATTAACGCGGGATAATATTCTTACTAATACTTTATTATAATTTAACTAGTCCTTTATAGCTAATTTTATTAAAAACTAGAAGATACTCTTCCTATTAAACTACCCCTAAAGTTTATTAAGCTTGTATAATTAGTAACTAAGTCTTACCTATATACTAAGCTACTATAGGCAGGCCTTAAGCCTAATATAAAATAAAACTATAGCTTAGTAGTTAAGTCTTATAAGTAGTTCTATATACTAAATAACTTTTTAAAATAATTAGTAACGCGCACTAGCCTTAGTTATTAAATAATAAAATAAGTAAATAGTAGTAACCTCCTATTATAAGGCTAAATTAATAGTATAATAATCTAGAGCTACGTTGCAGCTCTATAATTAGTCTATATAGATCTTAACCTCTTAGTTAATATATTTAATAGTAGTTATATTTAAAGGCTTATATAAGACGCAAAGAACCTATTTCTAAAAAAAAATTAAAATATAATTAAGTACTAATTATAAGAGACACGTTAATTAATATACTCTTAAAAAGAGTATCTAGCAGAAAGCACCTAGTAAATATAGTTAATTTAAATATAGTGTTTTTACTATCCTTTATAGGCTTTCTAAGAATAGGTAAATTTACCTATAAAGATTTAGATCTTAAAGATATAAGATATTTCTATATAGAAAATCTTACCCGCCGCTGCGTAACAGGCTTAGTAACAAGAGACTACTTTGTTTTGCATCTTCCACGGAGCAAGACAGACCTTAATAATAAAGGCGTAAATATAGTTATTATAGTATCGTACAACGCTACCTGCCTAAGCTAGTATATAGCAAACCTCCTATAATAGGACTCTCTCTTATAACGGGACTAAAATTGCTTCCCGTAACGGGGCCAGGGCCATCCTCCGTTACAGAGCTAGCTAAAGGATAATTAGCTACTCTTTTGCCTTTATAATGAAGCCTTTACACGTGCAAGAGTGCTACAGCTACTATTAGCCCGCCTTTAAAGATGCGGCAAAAGTGCTCTAGGCTACACGGGCTATAGCTTCCGCAAAGGGGCGGCCCAACACGCCTACGATTAACACCTCACCGTGGAATAGATACAGGCCTTAGGCAGATAGTCCTCGGACGTAGTAAGACGCTACTATAAGACTAACCTATATTAACTATTTACCCTATAAAAATAGTTCCTTATAGGCTAGACCTTACTACTTAACCTAAACCTAAAATAATAATAATAAATGGCGTAGGAGTGGCTAACACGCTACTAAGTAAAGGAAACAAGCGAGAGTATACCTCTATATTCCCTCTTACTCTGCACGTAAGAGCCTACGCCGCTAATTAAAGCGTTACTTAACACTACTATTAGTAATGGCAAGTGAGGTTGTATAGATAAAAGGTTCTATACTCGATCGAGCCGCCAAGCACTACACAAAGAAGTGCAGCATTATAAAGAAGCGATGCATCTGGACGATGCCCCCTATCTACCTACTACCTTATTGCCACTGTAGAAATTCGTACAAATACTGCATAAATTTCACCCTCCCTCCTCCTTTAGTACCTAGCGTTTAATAATTAATAGATATATAGTTATTTATATTTGCTTTCTACATAGTCTGCGATTGGGCCGACACGCTGCTAAGTAGAGGAAACGAGCGGGAGTATACCTCTACATTCCCTCTTACTCCGCACGTGAGAGCCTACGCCGCCAATTAAAGCGTTACTCAACACCACTATTAGTAATGGCAAGTGAGGTTGTATAGAAATACTATTATTAGTTTTCCTTCTAATAAGGTCTTTAAGGTAAATATTATATTACACTAAGAAGAGATTATTATTCTTAGGGTAGTTTTATTTTTAAAACATAGTATAGCTTCTTATATTATTTACGCTATTAAGCTAATTTAGTTCTAGCTGTATATAGCTGTCTATATTATTATATAGTAACGCAAAATAGAACTTTAGGCAGGTATCCTTAACGTAAATAATTTTATAATAAGTACTAAAGAGCTCTAGGTCTATATATTCTTAAATAAAAGCTTTATTAAGATTACTATTAGGAGCTAAGAGTTATTTAGTAGCTATATAAAACTAGCTAGGTCTACTATAATTAAGGTTACGCTAATTAGATAGATCTACTAAGATACTAGCCTGGCTATTAGCTATAGCTATTTATATTTATAAGTTTCCTTTCAGTTCGCTATCCTTACGTATCCTTAAAAGTAGTAAGTAAAGTAGGCTAGGTGGCGAATAGCGTGCGTAATTAGAGCGCTAGGCTATAGGTATTATATTTATAACCTAGGTTATCATTACGTTAGCAGGCTAAACTCTTTAGGGTAAAGCTAGTACTATAAAGTAAGTTTTAGTAAATATCCTTTTACTAGCGTAACGTAATAACCTCCCTATTAGTTATAATATATAACTAATTAGACCTAAATTACATTTACGAGGCTTCTATATAGTTAAGCTCTTATTAGTTAAAATAATTAAATTTATAGCGCGCGTAGCTAATACTACGTTATTTTTTTTATAGTTAGGCCTAGTAATAAGTATAGGGCGGGATTTACCTTTCGTAAAGGACGTAGTATAGTTTAAGGGTCTTAAAGTATATATATTAACTATGTAGGATACTGCGTAGGGTTCTAGCAAAGGTGCCCTACGCGGGGTACTATATACGCCAAGACGCTAGCGTTAGAAGCCGCCGCTAGCGTGGCGCGTGGGCGGAGCCTTATTAATCCATGATACAAGACAGCTACATAGCTATAGATCTACTAGTTATTATATATAAGTTACACTGCAAGAGTAAGACGGGACATGTGTGTTATTATACACTAGCCAAGTTTGTCTATTACTTTTATATAAAGTAAGTCGGGCACCCTAGTTTCCGACACCCCCCATTTTCCAACACCCCGCCAAATTTCGCCGCTGCCACCACTCTACGTTGCGAATGTGCTCACAGCTTCATCAAATAATTTTAAAAAAGCATTAAAAAAATCGTATTTAAAGGATTTTAATCGCTTTCTTCATCTACACTTAAATCACGATTAAGATACTATCGTGTTAGTTATTAATTCCGTGCTAAACGTTGCACTAATAATTGCTCTACTTCCTTCTTAGAGCTACTCTCTTCTTCTATAATAATAACCCCTTGCTCTACGCTTCTCACTTTGCGAATACGTTAAGCAGGCTCTTAATTAGTTTAAGAGAGAACTTTTACAAGACTTACAAAGAGATTATTTAGATTAGTTATAACTTTATAGCGTTTTAGCGGGTTAGCTTGCTTCACCTGCTTACGCAAGGAAGCAATCTCACGATCTTATATAGTAACTATTATTAAGGTATGTTTAAACGCTAAAGTAGTAAGCTAAACGCATTATTGTGTAGTTAGTAAGAAGTTCTTTCTAAAAAACAGCTTTATAATATCGCTGCCGCGTTTTGGCGTCCTAATATCTATAGTAAAAGGGGGTGGTGTTGACGGCCGTTCGCGCACTACTACTCAGCGAGAACCTAAGGGCTTCCTTACGCTCTTAGGGTATAAGCCTATTACCTTCTACCTAGATCGGATGCACTGCTCTCGAAGGCTAATTTTACGTGCTTTTATATAAAATTTAAGAAACTTAGCCTTCCTAAGCTTTGTTTTATCTGTCTAAGCTATATATTTACTAACAAAGCGCCAATACGCCGCCTTTAGACTTAAGAAATAGCCCAAATCTAAAGGCTAGAGTAGATGTGAAGTATAAGCAGGGAAAAAGAGTAAGTAGACATTATTTAAGTAATATATAGTTATAAATTTGTCTAAAGTATAACTACTATAGCCGTTAACAATAAGTAACTATGCCTTGGAGGAATTATCAGGCTTAGTCTATAGCAAAAACACCTTTTCTAGCCACTCGACAGCGATGTTATTACTCGTCTATCTATTTTGCAAAAAGGTAACATGCTAGCCTAGGTTCTAAGCCAAAAACTCCTTCTTAAACCACTGCTCCTAGATACTCTTAGCCTTAAAGATAATAAGGGGGTCTAGAGCAACGCCGAGCGTAGAGATATACTCTACTATAGAGGTCTAAGTGCGGGTATTTATTATCTTAACTAGTATAGCGTTTAGGCTCTCCTGCGAGGAGCCTATAATAAGCCCATTAATGCCCTAGCCCTCTATAATACTGCCCTTGTCGGCATTATACCTGCGCTAGGGGGGAATCTAGCTTACTATTTCGTACAGGTTAAACAAGTGCCTAATATTTTCTAGAGTAGCCTTATTTACGCGTTCCTAGCTAGTCTAGCGACCTAATTTTAACTTAATAGCTAGGTAGCGTTATATAAAGTAACTAGTCCACTTCTTCCCTAGGTTCTTATAGTTACCCTATTACTTAAGAATAGTAATTTTAATAGCCTGTACTTGCGCGTGCGTTAGCGCATAATTAAGGGCCTCTTACTAAAGAATCTATTTCTCTAGAAGCTCTTCTTAAATAGTTATAAGCTATTATTTACTATCGTGAGCGTACTAATAAGGTTAGGCACTATTAAAGTGGCCGCGAAAAGTGTTACGTGGGACCCTGTGTTAGGTAGTAATAGTAGCTAAAGCGACCCTAGATTTAAGATTTATAAGCGCATTCTAGATATCTTCTTTTATATATCTAGCTATTTAAAGGTAGCGAAAATAGTGTAAAAAATATTTTTAAAATTAGTAAAGAATTAAGTTATTTAAAGTTAATATTCGGTCGTAGTGTATAGTGGGGGGCGAGGTTGCGGGGCTATCGGAAACTATGGGGTGTCGGAAACTAGGGTGCCCGACTTACTAATTAGTATAGCTACGTTGCACGAATTAAGTACCTTACGTAGCCTTATTACTAACTATAGCTTTTTAGCGCTATTACTAGGTTAAGAAGCATATATAAAGGTGCTTTATAAGTTATAATAGCAGTATAAGCATAATAGTAACGCTATAGTAAGTAATAGTTACTTTTATTATTGTCCGATTATATGGCCTCTATCTGTTGTGGATATGAGGCTGGAGCACTCTCTCTTTTGTACTATTCTAAATAGGGCTAGCGCTATAGCGGCACTTATTTGGAGCCTCGCACACATCTGCATTCCAGACACAAACGGAACACGAACATTATTAATAAATTATTATAACTATTAATTCTTATTATTACATTATCTTAAAGTGATAGAACACTATTAAATCTAATAATTAAGAGTCTTACTACCTTAACTAAACCTTAAGAAAGGATAATGTCGCTGTTAACACTCCGCGACTTAATAATTATATTAACTAATTATACTAACTACACACTATGGCTGCTGCAGCTAAAAGCGCGATGCGAACTAATAGATATATGGCCTATTATTAACCTAGATAGAGCCAAACTCCCACGCAAAAGGCTAACACCGCCGTCGCCGCCAGAAATAGCAAGTTACCAACCAATTATCCGCGTAAACAACGACGATCAACAGAACCCTCTAACACGCCTATTAGAGCTATTAAACTCAGGACTTAAGGCATATAAGGAGGACATTAAGTTCTATAAAATATAGCTTAAAGACTATAAGATAAAGGACAAGGAATACCGCGAGGAGAGATTAAGTTTTAAGAAAGTGGTTATCTATATCTAATCTACTATGTCGCCACACCTGCAACGCAACTGCTGCAAGCCTAAAGAGTAAATTTAGTAATAAATTACGTCTCTAACACAGACTATAGGCGTTAATAAAGAAGACGAGCGGGATAGAGCAAGAGCACGATACCTATAGGCCCTTAAGCTAATAAGACAACCCTTAAACTAGGATACCTAGCTAACTAAGTATAATTAGGTAGCTATAGAAGCAGAGACGAACAATATCGCTAAAGTATAATTAATCTATAATATTATAAAGGACTTCCTAACTGCGATTATAAAGGCTACTCTTACTTGGGGTGTGTCCTTTTAAGAAACTGGACGCCAAGACGCAGATATAACAAGGAAGGAGATAATAAAATGCTTCTAAGAACATATAGCAATACTCCACCTAATTAAGGGCAAACAGCATAGGGGCGCCTTTACTACTAGTGAGCTATCTCTCGCTGCTAGTGGTGCATCCACCCTAGACACTAACAGGGACGCCTCTCACGCTGCCAAAGACGCGCTATCTTCCACGAATAACTAACGTGGATAGGGGAGACCTCAACAAAAACGATCCTTTAGTTAAAGCACTATATCTAAGTAGTCTTTAATAGAGGATATAATAGTAGTTAAAGGCAAAAAATGCCCTGCTTATAAATAAAGGCATAGTCTAAAAGACTGCTTCTACGCATACCCAGATCATGCACTAGAGTGGTTTAGGCCACGACCTGGCTTTGTAGATATGGTATAATACAGAATCCAAAATAATTCACATCTACAAGATGAGATAAGGAAGGTAAAAAGACTAAAGTCTTAAACACCTAGAATTAAATTATCACATACTCCCACTCTAACTCGAATTACTGAGGCTAATAATGAGTGACTAGACGGACGTAAGATTACTAAAATCCTAGCGAGCTTCTAAGCCGCATCCTTTTATAATAAATTAAACACGTACCTATTACAATGCTTAGCTATACTTAATTTAGGTATAATCTGCTATATTTTTAACAACATTAATCGCTTTGTCTCATACCGGCCACCGGCGTCAGGAGACTTTATATGGGCAGGGAATACACAAATATAGATTTAAGGATACAGGACTATCTATCTTAATATATAAAGTGCAAGCAGCAATTAAATAATATAGCTAGATAATATTACCTATTATCCTAATTTGCTCTGCAACCTTGTATCGTTTTAATTACTCTAGAGGCAAGGCCTTTAGTGGGACATAAGGGCAGACCTAACGACTCTAAAAAGAAGAGACAATACTGTGCTAGCAGAACTTTAAGAGTTGCACGGATAGTAGGTGCTAGAACATAGAATAAGGCTAGTAGGTAGTATTCCTACTAATGCTGCGCACGCCACTTATAAGACTAACACACGCACTAAATAAAGACTATAAAAGGTAGACGCGTGGACCTAGCACTAATAATTAGGCTATCTAGGCCCTTAGTCCCTTAAACACCTCGTGCAATAATCTAAGGGAGTAAGAATTAAAGGCCTCCTTATAGTTAAATATAACGCCTGTGGCAAAGCAAAACTAAAACGGCAAATACGCTGGCAAGCTAGGGAGCGAACTAAAGGCCCTAGCAAGCGAGTTATAATAGACTTTTACGACTACGAAGCAGACAGCTTAATAAGAGAAAAGAGCTAAATGCTAATTACTAACTAATTCTCTAGCTTCGCATAGGACTACTACTTTAAGGATAACCGCCTAGCACGCTTAATTATTAAATTACT
>ML976696.1:606441-639298 GCA_010015655.1 Bimuria novae-zelandiae CBS 107.79 | reverse complement strand
GTATACATGAGTGGCTGTAAACAGCGCTAGTGTAGGATGGGTAGTCGCATCTCAACACAGGTGAGGCGCCACTGCAAGTGGGGAAAGGGAGACTCCAAACCGTGACATAAATAGTACTGTGTTCGCCGTTGGTCTAGTAGGAGGGCTGCCATCGTCTATAGCAATATTCCCGTCCTGTTGCTTTGCGCGCCATTTGTCAAGTGCCTTGTTGATCTTTTCTCTCAGGCCATGATCGGCGGCAAAGGCGGCATCCAGCTTCTTCTGGCCAATAGCATTGGTGTAGCTCTTTGGTCGTTTTGGATGCTCGGCGTTGATTAACCAGCATTCGGTCCAGTAGTGTTTTAGGCCACATGGGCATTGAGGCTTGTCTTTGTTACTATCCTTCTTCTGCTGCTGCTGCTGCTGAGGCTTAGCAGCGTCCAGTTCTGCAGCCATAGAGCTGAGTCCTGTCGATATCGGTCGAACACGCTTAAGGTAGGTCGTGAATTTGCTGACGTAGTCTTCCACCGATGGAATGGCGGTGCCAGCATCCTCTAGGTCAATCAAGGCTCGCAGGCCTGATGTGCCATACTCAGGATCGATCGTCTTGCAGGCGATAAGGAAGTCTTCTTGTGCTCGAGAGCCCATTGTCTCTGGGACCTTTGCGGCTATGCACATGTTGGTGATCTCCACCCAAGAGCGTAGCCATTCTTCAACCTTCTTGCCACGGGGCGGCGTCTGAAGGGCTTTGTATCGTGCAATAAGGTCTCGTTGACGTGTAGCGTCAGACGGTGCGAGGTGCTTCTTGAGTGTCGTTAATCGTTCGTGCGGGGTATCCTTGTTCTTAATTAGGTAAAGGTGTCTTGCAGCAATCGTCTTGCTAATCTCTGAGTTAAATTCTGCTAGAGCTTTCTTCTGACGCTTGAACTCGAGGTCCTTGCGTTCCCATCGTTCGTATTCCCACTGGTATAGCGTCTGCTGAGCAGCGGTAAGGTGAGCGATCGATGTAGCTTCCTCGTTGTGATCCGTGAGTTGCGGTTCGGTTGGTGCCGTTAACGTAGGCAGATCCGCTGCTGTTATAGCAGGGTTCACGTACTGCCAGAGGTCGTTCTTCTGGGCAGTATCCTTTCGAATAAACAGCCATTTGTGCCAGTCGTCGGCTCGATCGAGGACGATAGTCACTCGGGTGACTGCGGGATCTGACTCAGTAGTCATTGTATAGGGTATCGGTGATTTGGCGGCTCCGCACAGTACGATCAATCGTGATCTCAATCGTGGGTGCCAATCAGTGAGTCGTGAGTGAGCGAGCTTCAGTCGTGCGATCTTCTTCGCAATCCGTCGTAAGCTTAATCGCAATCCGGGCTTATAACTGTCGCGGTGGGCCGAACGGCTGGTGCGCAGTAGAAAAGATTGTGGAATTCTTTTGCTGGAGGGTGTACTATCTAGAAGCTACTGAGTATGTATGTGTACGAGCGTAAACATCGCTAGTCCCAGATAGGTGTAGCCCTCTTAGAAAGGTGAGTGGCAACCAAGCAAGGGTAGGAGTAACCATCTCATCGAGTAAGAGCCATTAAACCGTCACATGGGTTCTCGGGAATATGACCCGCTCGGAGCGGAGATAATCGGCAAATTCGGAGGATTCGAACTGCGCACCCCAACCCCTTGAGCGGATCTTTAATATGCTTAACATCTCACCCACTGATGCTTTCGAGTTTTATTGTCATAGGACCCCCAGTTCACAATGTCCGAGCCACAACAACAACAACGTCGCCGAAGAAGGCCCGCGGTGTAAGTCGGAGGCACCGTCGTTTGGTTACGCTAACCGTAACGGTGGGACTATAGCTCTTGTACGCTGTGCCGGAAACGTAAAATAAAATGTAATTTGGAGACACCGTGTTCGAACTGTGTTCGATCTAGAAACCACGCATGCGAGTACGAATATCCTCCGGTTCTCCCTCATCGCCCGCAAAGAAGCGATTACGATGAGACATCCAGCAGCACCACCTCCGCTGCGGCTCTAAATCCTGACATGGAGTCTATGAGAACGCGAATTACATACCTAGAGAATCAACTCAAGCATGCGCTCAACGTTTCGAGACAGAATGCTTCACCGGCACCATCCATAGCTGCCGTCCCGATTTCTAGCATCGAAAGAGCAGAAAGTGTTGAAAGCCGCATCGGCGGCGTATTCTACATCCATCATGGCAACCCTGCACTTGACCAATCGCCTAATATGCATCGCACAATTACCCACAAAAAGAGAATGTATGGGCAAAGCCATTGGATGACTCTCAGTGTATCACTGCTCAAAGACATCGTCCACATGATCGACGGGCAAGTAAGAGACCCCGATGGAAAGAGATTTGCCGAAAAGGTCTTTGTCGGTATGCAGAGATGCAAGCAGATCGCTAGAGTCATCAAAGCTCAAAGGGAACCGCCATGGCCGTGTCCACCAACCTCAGACCTGCCTCCGAAGCAAATTGCTGATGACTTGGTCGATTGTTATCTTCGCACCCATGAGACAGTATATCGCATACTACATGTTCCTTCTTTCAGAAGAAGCTACGATGCCTTGTGGATGATGGGTACCGAGTCTGAGTCCACATTCTTGGTTCAGTTGAAGTTGGTGTTGGCAATTGGTGCAGCAAGCTACAACGACACCTTTACTCTACGTCCTTCTGCTATGCGATGGGTCCACGAAGCTGAGACGTGGCTCGCTAATCCGCACCCGAAGCATCGCCTGGACATCCAATACATACAGATATACTGTCTTCAATTACTTGCCCGGGAGGCGGCTGCCGTAGGCGAAGACATGGTGTTTTTATCTACAGGAACTCTATTGCGGTCGTCAATGTTCCTTGGCCTCCATAGAGACCCATCCCATCTACAAGCGAGGACGGTGTTCGCGAATGAAATGCATCGGCGACTTTGGAGTACTATTTTGGAGATCTGCCTACAGACAAGTCTCTACTCCGGATGTCCACCTCTTATATGCATGGACGACTTCGATACCCAACCACCGGGGAATTTCGATGATGACCAGCTGGAGATTGAGGACGCAGACCCAAGGCCTGATACCTACCTAACTCAAGCATCGGTCTCAAAAGCACTACGGAAGACCTTCCCGGCTCGGCTTGCGGTTATCCGGTTTCTGAACAACTTCGCTTCAAGCGGCACATACGAGGAAACACTACGGCTTGACTCAGATTACCGGATCTCCTACAAGGATCTACGAAGCACCCTTCGAGCATTTGACCCGGTGAATGGCAACTTGCCGTCAGATTTCCAGATACGTGCGGTGGACACAATAATGAATCGCTACCTGTGCGCGCTCCATACACCTTTCTTCATGCCTTCGTTGAAGGATACAAAGTATACATACTCAAGGAAGACAGTATTTGATACGGCCTTGAAGATGTGGTATGCAAACTTTCCAGAGGAGAGCTTGGGCGGATCACCGTCAGAACATGGAAAGGCAGGTGAGAGAGACGACTTCCAACGAGTTGTTACCTGTGGCCACGGCTTTCTTCGATCGGCGACAATGCAGTCCGTACTCATAATTGCGGTTGAAATGAGAACTCAGCTTCAGGAAGACGATAGCCTTGGTCCCACACCACTGCGACGCGACTTGTTCGCGATCCTAGAAGGCGCTAAGGCATGGTCACTATGGTGCATGGAGGCTGGCGAAACGAATGTGAAAGGTCATGTCTTCATGTGCATCATGCTAGCGTACACACGAGGTCTTGCCAAGCGATTGGGGAAGGTTGAGATCGCAAAGAAGCTGGTCGAAGCTGTTGAAGTCGCTGAAGAGTGCGGAATGGCACTACTTGAGAAGATGCTTAAACAAGACATGACTACGCAAGAGCCGGTAGCAACAACTGATTTTCCTATGCATGTGACGCAAGGATTGCTA
The DNA here is from genome assembly GCA_010015655.1 of Bimuria novae-zelandiae CBS 107.79. Taxonomy (NCBI): domain Eukaryota; kingdom Fungi; phylum Ascomycota; class Dothideomycetes; order Pleosporales; family Didymosphaeriaceae; genus Bimuria; species Bimuria novae-zelandiae. The sequence continues at coordinate 635,406 of ML976696.1, read as the reverse complement.
TCAGGGTGGGAGACTATAGTAAGTCATGTCTTCCGTGGAGGCCCAGTGCCGAGCACTGATACTCTAGAACAGATACCAGGCAGTCTAAACGATCCTTACGGCTTTGACACAATGAACTGGGCGTTTGACGAAGCTGATCTGCAAACAAGGTGGCTTTTATAACCCTCAAGAGGCTTCATACTTCATATCTGCAATCAGTACTGGAATCGGAGAGTTCTTTGTCACTGTCTATACGTGTTATAACAGCAGGCGTTCTGTCTAGATGAAGCTGTTGGAAAGCAGAAGGAAGACCGAGAGCGAGGATGAGGAAGGTTGGCAACTCCCTTGGAAATGTAGACGACACTTTTTTTTGCTTCTTTTATGTCTTCCTTTTATTTTTCAACAAATGCGCCGTATGTAACTGGTTCGGCCATCAACAAATGCTAGGACAAGTGATAAGGTTAGTCATATTTTCCGCTGTTGATCTCCACCTCCCATCAGTCGCTGCCAGATTTTCATTTCACCCCATCTCAAAGAAGGCAAACACATCATAACTTGGTGTTCACCGATCATCTGTGTGTGGCTCAGCTAGTGGGTTCGCCTGTTTTCAGGCAATTTGCGCCGGACAATAAAACGAGCCGAAGCGTGCCCCGGCCAAAAGGCTTTTGAGGCTCTGCTCAAATTATACGGAAACGGAGTGCGAGGACATCCGAAGTGGAGGGTCAGCAATAGCCAATCAATCCCCACAAGTTGTCATCATCATATGTTGGGGCCGAGTGGTCTTATCCGTCGCAGTCCGCCTGCAAGAGGCAAACGTAGCCTTACTCTTCTACGCCTATCTTTAGGTCATACAGGATATCTTTCCTTGTGTCAGGCGTCCATTACCTCGCAAGATGCCCAAAATATTACCGTCATCTCCAAATATCACCGTCATCTCCACTGGCACATGCCCCACTACCCCAGATGCATATGCAGTAAGTCATACATATCGCAGCTGCCTGCATATAGGCTGCATGTAGTCTGCATGCTCAAGAGTCTATTCTATTCCAGCCACCCGCATTGCTCTCCCACACAACCCGGTTTTGACTACCGCCGAAGGCGACCATATCCAGCCTTGCCAGCCTTGCGCCTTGCGCCAGAGCAGTCCAATAGAATCATGGTGTCGTATCAACTGATATCCCCCTCCTCTCTGGCTTGCTTGAGCTCGTGAGGGTCGACGAATCTGATAGCTCGGACAGTGGTTTATTGGGTGAGAAACATGCAACTGTGGGCGCATGAATGGTTGCCTCACTTATTTGATTGGACCACATCACCGCGAAGCGTAGCATCGCACACGTGTTGGGAAGGAGGACCCAAACTCAAGGCCAAGCGCCATCGGGAGGGCTGAACACGAAATATGTTTGCCTTTCCCACGGCCCGAGCAGAGACGAGGCCCGGACCGAGGGTGCTGATGCAGCGGAGAACAAGGGTGCTTTGTGCGACAGAACCGAAAACTGCGGCACCAAGTGTCACAAAGAACACATGTGACGAGTCTTTAACGAGCTTCCCTGATGACTGCACATTGTTTGCCTGTCGCAGGAGTCTGACCCCACGCGTGCCCCGCATGTTGACTACAGCGACCTTGCAGCTTGCAAATTATCGTGAATAATTGCGTGGGACACTCTGTTGCTGTCCTGCCAGTAAAGCTCGTTGAATGATGGTACCAGGGACGCGGTAGAAGAATCGACATGTGTAACCAACCTACGGAACCTAAGACGGTTGTGCAGTGAAGTGGGTCGCCCGTTTGTGATCGACCGGAACGCGTGGCGCTGACCTCGGGCACGGTCCAAGGTACGAGCTGCCGGGACTGAAGGACGATGACAAAGGTCTGAATCGTCGAGAACGGTAGCATATTATCCTCTTTTCCTCGTTCTCAGAACGACCTGTTTGTCGCACAGGGGAGCATCGTGAGACACAGTGATGTCGCAGGAAGATCTCCGATGCCTTAACAGATTGCCCGCTTGCCTAAGTGATTCCTGCCAATAGCAATAATTATTGAGCCCGCAAACGGCAGTTGCGGATGCGACACTTGTATCCGATTAATTGGGATTACCCGGCCATATTCGCTGCAGCCCCACCTCCAGATAATTGGTGGAAATTTGGCTTGCCTAGCCAAAGGTCAAGGGGGCAAGTGTCGACTCGTCGACCAGACCGACATCCCGTACTAGAAAACAAATCAGGACCAATCAGTGATGTGCACCGCCCGGCGCACTCAGCCTTGGGATGCGTTTTGCTCCCATGTATGAGTTGTTGGTTGGTGTCAGATATTACGGTTTGCATTGAAACTCCACGATTAAAGCACAGTCGCCTAGAAAGGGGTCAAAAACTGCGTCCTTGAAACACGGACAGGGACAGGTTTCACCACTTATCTGAAGTGCATGTCCCGTTGAAGCTTACAGCAAAGATTCTGGAAGCCGTAGGACCCATGTGTGAATGACGACACGAAGACAGTTGGGTTTTCGAATGATGACGGCGGAAAGTACGCATTGTCCTGGAGAAGATATCGTTGTTCTAGACCGAAGCTAGACCTATGATCGATGGATGCGTAAGGACTATTGATTAGAAGCTACTTGTGAAGATTGAATGCCAGCAGCGTATGTATGTGTAGCAGTGTAGTGATTACTTCCAGCAGAGCAATATTTCTTCCGCGAACCATGAGCGGGTGCCTGTCAGCACGCTGGGGCCGATTTCATTGTCGACATACAGTTGTTTGCGCACCCAATTCAGTTCGCTCTCCAATGTTCTAGGTTTGAGAGTGCTTGCGAAAGCTCCATAACTGTTCATCCAGTCTAGAACATGGATGATGCTCCGGAAGAGGATCTGTTGCTGGACGTTGAGGGGGATGCTGAGAGTGACCGAGTGAAGTATCATTTGTCCCCAAAGAGCCTTCGACACCGGCTTCAGATGATGGGCTGCGTCCAGGTGGATCAGAGTGCCAATATTGCCCTGAAGATGGATCCAGTGAAGCCAGATCTGGGACTGAAATGCCTTTGCTCTCAAGCATGTTCCTGTAGACGCTCTTCTCAATCACGTTATATGTGATCCGGCCACTCCACTCGCGAATGCGAGACCGAATAGCAGCATTGTCATACGTGCTCGGAACAGCTCCATCGGTGTAGGCTCTGGTTATCGTGTCGAAAGAAGGACCATATTTGCGAAGAGAATCTGAGGCTCGTCGGCTGTACTGGGCCTTGGGGGTTCGGACTTGCATATTCTCCAGTCGTAGGCGTTGCACTTTGACTTCAGATTCTGATAACTCTTTTAACAAGCTCATGTATTTTTCGCGGAATTCTATCGGGGTGTTGGTCGGAATCCCGTCTTTCGTCTCTCCCTGTTCGAGCAGCTCTGACTGATAGGGTCGCAATGAGTCGAACTCCCTTCTGATTCGATCCAGCTCTGACGCGGCCGAATGGTATTCTTGCTCAACATTCCGGGGCACTGGGAAGTCCTCAAAGACGGTTGGGCTGAGCTGGGACTCATGTGCGGTCTCTTCCGCATCCAGAGACAATGGAGGTGGAGGCGGTGGGGGGTTGGAAACCAGAGTTGAGCCTTTCTCTAACACAGGCGGAGGAGGCGGAGGCGGAAGAGGCGGAAATGGGAGCGAGAGTTGCGGTGGAGACCTCTGCCCGTTGTGAAACAGTGTAGTCGAATCAATCTGTGTGAAAAGGTCCGGAAGTTGATACTGGTACATAAATCTCTCCTCCTGCTGGAATTTCCACTCTTGTCCATCCAGAGATCGTTCTTCTCGAAGGTAACTCTGCTCTGCTTGAGAAAAATCGTCTTCATCTGGCCCTAGTCGGTCTCGCTCTTGCACAACTTTTTCGTATGCCTTGGTTATGGAAGGCGGCAAGAGATCTCTATTCTCATTGAAGAATTCACGTAAGTGGTTCATAAAATTGGCCACTGCGTCCCCAGTAGTCATACGCTGCGATCGTACGTCCTCTGCACGGGATCTGATCCTCGAGCGTTCAACGAGCATATTCTGTCTTGCGTTGGATAGAATCTCTTGAGAGCACCTGATCTCTTCAACTTTGGCGCGAATGGGTACGAGTATCGCCCCTAACGATCTTGCCGCGCCATCCGTGCCAACATCGTCTCTGTTTCTCGCTTTGTCGTCGACTTGATAGCGTACGGAACCGTCTGCCTGCATAGCATAGGTCGTATTGTGTAAGCGAAAATCGAGGACCATTGATGATCATTATACATCGGTATTGGATGCGAAAGGCAGGTTTCGCGTGAGTCCTTCGACGACAATGTGCAAGAAAATACGGCCAGCGAGCAAATGCGGCTCGATCCCCGGATTGGTAAGAGCCAACAGTACTTGAGTACGTGGGTAAATGCGACAGGTGGGCTGCATACGACTTAATGATGCAAGTGAAGGTCAGAAATACCGGGGCTGAAGCACCCAATATGCAGTGGCTGAAGCAAGCTGCGTTGGTCCGGATAACGTCCCCGTATTACATGTGCTCAGAACCCCTTGTCTCAGGCTTATCGGTGGATTGTTTGTGACCACGGCCCGTGGGATAATGGCGTGGCCGAGGATTCCAGGGGGCTGGTCGCGGCACGACGCGTAGCCTGATTTCATTCATTCCATGCAGCCCTGGGCTTGGCGGAGAGCCACATGCGCGAGCTAGCGGAGGTCACTCCGCCTTTTGCTGCAGGCCTCTGCAGGCCTTCGCATGCTGTTATGTTTGCGCAAATCACCAGCGTACGTTCGAGTGGAGAAGCTGCAGAACCATGCCGCCACCAGAATTGCTTGCACACCCATTCACAAAGTCAATTAATATGGTCGCAGAGCCGCATCTCTCGGCCAGCAGATGCTACTTAATGTGTGCCTTCTGCAGTTAGATATGGGATCGAATAGTCGGGCAGGATGGCGTCCAAAAACGGGTGGACCTGGGATCCTGCGCGTCAGGATTATTATTATGTTACTCGAGACTCCTATGGTCAGCTTACCTGTTCTGTTTCGCGTACCATAAACTCACCAGTGCAGGCCGACTGACATATCACTGGTGGAACAATCAGACCGCAGGCTCTTCGCCATCTTCGACGACCTATGATGCTCATAGTCAGCATGCAAATACTTACAGTGGTTACCCCCAGATCTCAATAACGAATGGGGGTCATGGAGCAACTCTCATCTCGGCGAACACCTCGTCGAGCTATGTCCAGTACGAATGATAACGTACAACCGGCGTGCAGCAATGAGTAACATTATGACAGGAGACCACGGATGGATTCGACAGCTGGTCCTGAAATGCCAGACCCGGGTACGTGTTGAACGCCTGTGTATCACCTTGGCTGACACCATTGACCGCAGCTCCGAGCGAGGTAAGAGCACAGATGCCCCATCTGATTCAAGGGACACCCGAAAATGGCTGGTACGAAACATTGGACGCCAGTAAGTTACAATGTTTGTAGTTTGAATCATAGTCCACTGACAGAAGTAGGTTACCGAATGAGGACCGGGGCGGAAATATACCAGTTCTTCAGGCTTGGCAAGGTGCATAGGCTCATCTTTTTTGCAGCACTAGGCTTGACTGACGGTCATACCGCAGGTGTTCGCAATGCTCCATATCCAAGCAGCAAGCCTCAATGCCCTGCAAAGTATGAGCGACAACATTACAGTTGTCAAGTACGGAGAGCATGCCTTCTCGCAGATTCGGCGGTTTATCGTTGTTGAAGTAAGACGGGGCTTCGTTTACGCTTGGTATGATCCAGATTGAAGAACGGAAGACGATAGTCCTGACGGTGCAATCCAGTCCAATCACCACATACTCTGGAAGAGGTTGTCTCAAGGCTGGCTGCGAGCCTTCGGAGCACTCCGTTGTGTACGTCCGTGGATACGAACCGAATTCTTGCTACCTCCCGGGTGAATACGAAGCTGGACTGATAAAAAAGCCAATCTGCATCATCCCAGCTAATGGTAGCATTGGGATACAGACCGCCTCACGTGTCCACTATTGCAAAGCGTATCCCATCGAAATGAATGTCAAGGTCAAAAACATCGGCGACGTCGCACCCGATGATCTTAGCGATTTCATCAGGTATTACCAGGAAATGAATGGGCTAACGCCAGTGCCGCTACCAGTCTGAGTCCTCCATACGTTTTTTCATGACTTACGAATTTCATTTCATACTCCACGATAACGATCATTGCTGATATTTCACGTTTGCGGATGAGGGCGATCGCTCAATCAGTGCGCACGGTTAAGAGTTGCGCGTTGGCGGACTGGGTTTAACGTTTGGTCGATTCATTATACGGCCGCGAATAATTTGTGTATGTCGGTCTCGTCAAAGATGTGAGGATGGATGTGTGATGGAAGCCCACGAGGGAGAATGGAAGTCGAGGTGGGGACCGTCGGTTAATGTCGGCTGTAGGCGGAGCGCGTCGTCACTGTCATTTCCTCCCAATTTCCTAGATACCTAGTAGCAACTAAACCACGTTTTTCGCATGAGCCTTGCAACAGTTGGAAGCAATACCACCATGTATGCCCATCTAAGCCGAGAAGACTCTCCACTATCCAGGATAGGTGACTCACGATATCCCTTATTCCTCCTCACTCGGCTTCCTCCTCACTCGGCGAAGAGACGTAAAGAGTGACTTGGCCGATGAAGAAAACAATAATCGCAACCACACCAACCGCGGTGAAGACGACAGCAACCTGTTCCGTGAGTAAAGCTCTCAGGCAAATCGATTGGAGGGAAGATATACCTTCGCGTCGTCACTCCACCAATCCTCATGATCGAGCCTTCGTATCGCGGACCATACGTGCAAGAACAGCCCAACAATCATGCAGATTGCTGCCGTAGTCAAGAACATGACTGGCATTTGCCAGGTGAATAACTGCGCCATCCGTGGGCTTATTCGTCCAGTGCGCCTCCTGCCATTTGACTTGGCCAATAGTTCGCGGATTTGTACACAGCCGTCTCTATGCGAAGACATGCGGTACAACCGGACGGTTTGATCAGCTGCAGTGAGGATTGAGAAGACTGAGAGAATGATGCCGCAGTACCTAGATCGCGAGTGGTCAGCATAGAACAGCCCGGTCTATAGAGAGCGTACCAAGCTGTGCGCACCGGCCATGGGGATATTTTGCCATTTGGCAGGATTTCAGGCCATGATCCAGTTGAGGTTAGTACGCCGGCGAGAAGAGCAGCCTACAGGTCAAGAGTCGGTTAGCACTCAAGCTCTTCAATACCATCAGACTACAAACGCAGGCACAGGGACAAACGCACCACAACACCAACAAAGCTCAGTTCGTTCAATCTGTTATCCCTCCAGTTCTTAGTCAACCTATCTCTTTCGTCCGCATCTTCGGTATTGAGCAGGATCTCAATCGGGTCATAAATCGAAGGTCCAGGAGAGTAGATGCCGCCCCAGAAGAAATCTAATATGCGGGGAAGCCCCGAGTATTTGTATCTCTTGCGTTCCTGCTTGTTCTGCCGCTGCTCACGTGTCGATCCAATGTGCTGGCTCGTAGAACCTGCTGAGCCTTCTGTGCTCGTGCGGGATAGTATATGCGCCGTACTTTGGGCCTCCGGGTCTGATTGATTCATTCCTCGTGGAGACCCTGACATGTACTTTGGGACCGTAGAGTTTAGCATGGTAGGCATGGCGGGCAATTTTCGGTGGTTGGACCAGTGGTTGGAAGCCGGATAGATTGTGACACCCGTGGAAACGGCACACGCAGAACAAAATCGCGGCTCTCAACAAGCAGAAAGTTGTTTTGACAGACTCGAATAGACTTGTAGGAAGTACCGGGCGTTTGCAGACGGCTCGCGGGGTGGCTTTTGCTAATGTGACCAATGACGTATCAAACGTGCAGCAGTTTCGGCCAATCATTGACGACATGGTGCCACTCACCTGTGCCCGGGTCCGACCGCTGCTTCACGTCTCCACGGTTTGTTTTGCGTGTTTACGATATATCACTTTGGACAGCCCTGCGTTATCAAGTCCTCCACTTACGCCTGTAAAGGCAAAGAGTACGTACTGATCTGGCGCCTGTCTCTTTGTCATCGCGATTCCATGTGTCAAGATACAGCATCAGAGCGAGGCATTCTAAGAGAACGATAATTTTCTATTTCAGAAATCGCAAAGCTGCTCGAAACTTTTAAGAGGAGGGTGGGTAAGCGCGCAAGCATTCTTTCATCCGAGACCACACCCGGAAATTGACTTACCCTAGATAACCTTCACCTCAACCATGACCTGGACTCCGCATCGTTACCATGGGTGCAAATACGCCCGCGAGATTCGTTCATCCAAACTCCGTCCCAAATGACTATTCAAGATTCTCATGCATGTCGCACCCAAGCCGCCCGTATTCTCGACTACTTCTTCTTGTCCCTCATGTATCGAAGTTGGTTGCTGACCGATGCCTCGGTGCGGCCGGGAAAGAACGCGACGAGAGCCTTGACAGGCAGCTTGGGGAGCGTCTCATGGATAAGTACCAGTGCCTTCGTGTCTTGCTCCTTCCACTTCGCTCCTTTTCCGGGCAGTGGGGAGTTGTGGTCGTCGATAGATGCGAATCGCACCGGCCAGTTGTTCCTGCCGAGGACCTTTTTCAGTCGCTCCTTGTCTTCCTTGGGGAGGAGGTTGGCGTCGATGGAGTTGAGAAGCTTTGTGCGGATGGGTGAGATAGACGACGGCGGCGTCTTGGTCTTGGTCGTGCTGCTGGGCGTGACGGGAGTCTTCCTGGCAGTAGCATACTTGTCGTTCTTAGGCGTTTGTGGACCGGTCTGGCTTCCCTCATCCTCGTAATCGGAGTCGGGCTCTCCTTGAGCATCCATGTTGACATCCTGCGCACCGATCTGTGCGTCTTCCCCATCCTTAGCGCGACTAGCTCCCACGTTCACTTCCACAGCCTCAGCCCGACTCGGTTGGGCGTTGTCATCGTTCGGCGGCTTGTTGGGCGTCTTCTGCGCACCGCGCAGCTTCCGCTCCTTGCTTATTCGAGTGTTGATGGCGCCTTCGGAGCGGAACGGAAATAACTGCTCTTGGATCTGTCGCCCGTTCAAGCCTTCACTTACCGCCTTCCAGAGCGTGTCGCGGTCCTTCTGATCCCAAATTTTCTGACTATCGGAGTGAGGAGTCTCGCTTCGGCTGCCCGCTTCGTTGAGGCGCTTCTTGGCCGGAGTAGCAGCTAGGGGCGCCTGTTAGCAATCAAATTTGGCCATTGTATCATCTATCCTGGGGTTACTTCTTACCTTTTCCCGCTGCAGCTAGGAGCGCTGCAGGCTTTGCTGGAGAATCGGCTGTTGGAGGGAGCGTTGAGCTTGGTACGGTGACCGAGGACTTAGGGATGGAGGTCTCGCGATGCTCTCTAACCTCTTGTTCGACAGACTTAACGGGCAATCGGGCCTCATATATGTCCAAGCTGTGGTCCAGCTTCATCTGACACTCGAAAACGGTACGTCCCTCATAGAAAACCTCGGCGATGTCCTCGATATTCACGTCATGCTTTGACAGCAGTATGAGCACCTTATAGTCCTCTTGAGTCCACGGTCCGCCTGATGCCAATTGCCAGCTTGCCGCTTCTAGCGAGGTCAGGTGTAACGGCCAGCCATGTTTATCAAGGTTGCTGGCAAGCTTCAATCGCGTCTGTTGATCGAGGTAACTAATCGGCCGTCAGCTTGGTTATATCAAATTTTAATTGTGGTCTCTTACTAGAGTTTTCCGATAAGGAAGTTGCGGAAGCCTTGCAAACTTGGTTGAAGCTTGGCTTCCGTGAAGTATCGACCGGGCTGGAAGTCCATGATTGGTGTCGTGTTTACATGCGAAGAAAGGTGTGGGGGGCTATTTGTTCTGTGTGTTAAGCGGGATCCTAAGTCGTTGGTGCGTGCGGCGTGTTGTTGTCGTGGTTTCGAGCAGCTAGTGAAGGCCAGAGTTTTTATTTACACGAGGGCCGCGCTATCTCAGAGACATGGGCGGTTGAGTCGAGTCATAGTGAAAATTCCTGTCGCAGGACTCACTTGCCTAAGAACCCAGGTAAGTGTGCGAGAGGAGGTTGATTCCAGACGGTAGTAACAGGAGTCTCCGTCTCGTAAGAACCCGCAGCGACTCGGGTGCCTATTACCAGCTGCCTTATGGTTTCGATACATACCAGTCCATGTCTACTAAAAAGCAAAAATTCCGATTCTTGTCTTACTGTTAATCCAGGATAGATTCTACGAGGCTAAATGAAGTGACGTGATAGAAAAGATAAATGGAGAACATAGGGGAAGCTTTGAAGCGGCTGCAGGCAGATTATGAGCCCATCACAGAGGTATTGAGTAGCTGACTAACTAAGAAACGGCCTTCCAAGGTTTGACATTCGATTTTGACAACAATCAGAGGCTAGCTACCCGAAAAGTCGAAGCGCCGCTCACAAATGCATCCTCCCTCTGAATCTACTACGGATTCTACAGACCTGCGCAAGCGCAGCTGACAGCATCTCCGGCCTCCTTTCATGATTTCAACCCCACAGTTTGACAAGCGCCGAGGGCGCACTTGCTCTTACAACAAACAAGAAACGATACCGCCAACAAGGCCCAAAGCACTACCGAGAAGACCCTTCACAATCTCGCCGAGCCCGCTGAGCAGGGCGGTGAGAATACCCGCAACACCACCAAGAAGGCCAAACACAATGGTCAAAAGGTCCGCAACGAGGACATTGAGCACAGTAAGCAGGCTGAGCACAACCGAGAGCAGCGTCAGGACAAGCGGACCGAGGAGCTCGAAGACAGCTACACCCCATTAGCACTACTTCCTCTCGCAAAAAGAGACCAGGACAACTTACAGATCTTCAGCTCGGTCACGACGCCATTAAGTGTCATCAAGATCTCAACCAAAAGCGCTACAACCAGGCCCACAAGCTCGTCCTTCACTTCGCCAACAATCTCCGTCGCATCGCCCAGCAGCAGCGTAACCTCGCCGACGAGCGCAGTCAAGATCTGCACAATAGCAACGACGTGTGTCTTCACGGTCACCACGATCTCTTTCGTCTGCGTCACGCTCTCGACGGTCGCGATGGTCGCGTTGATGGCGGCGGTGTGCTTCTTCACCTCGACGATGGTAGCCGTGAGCTTCTCGACGACGGCATGTTCGCTGCGGCGGCCGAGATCGACGTCGACGTCTATGCTGGGTACGGCATCGACGGAGGGAAGGGACGGGACGAGCGGGATGTCCTGTGCCGTGGGCGCGGCAGAGGTGCTCGCGAGGAGGCCTCCGAGAGCGAAGAAGCCAACGGTAGAGAAGCGCATTATGGATCGGGAGGTATTATATTAGACAATAGAAAGGGTATAAAGAGTGTGGTATAGTTGGGGAAAGAGTGACTGACTATGCTCCGCGATGAAAAGAGAGACTACAAGGAGGATGCTGGTGGTGAGGAGAAATCCTCATGGTGAAGAAGATAGATTTAAATACTATCAAGAGGGGGTGATCATAGTGAAGCATACCATACGTACCCTTCCCGTTTAGGATGCCTTCATAAAAGGTACCCTTCTACCCGCATATACCGGTCACGCGTCACCTATCCGCGCTCAGCCGACTGCATCCCAGCTGTCCCAAAACATCTCCAATCCACAAAAGTCCTTCGTCATACCTCCAAACTAATCCTAATGAGCCGCAGGGTTTCCCAACGTATGACCACGCGTTGCGGAATAAGATGCGGATCGGCGTCCCCACATCTGGCGCCTGCACCAGTTCGCCGGTTTTTGGAGTAGCCGCGGCAGATCGCTATTTCAACGACACAACAGTACTGCTCAAGACTCGGCAGAGAGGGAACATCGTCGATGGGCGCCTGTGCATGCGGCACTGTGTGCGGCAATGCTCGTTGGAAGGGGCGTGGGCTGACGTTGTGTAGCTGGGGAAGGAACGATGCTCATGACGCTCACCATTTCTTTGAAACCTCGTCTGTGTTCTTTGCACAATTGATCACCCTCGTTGGTGTTACTTTACGAAAAGGAGAAGCTGATCTTTAGCGGTGTGCCATGTTCGGATGTACACGGATGACTCCTGATGCTAGCTCAATTGCGACCGATGGTAGAAACCTCCATGAGATGCAGCCAAGGGTCCAGACGGCCGGACACAAAGTAGATGCAGTCGGCCACTGTATTTCTCATCGAGGGGCAACACAGAGGACTAAGACTCTAAATAGAACAGTCTTACCCGACCTTGCACATTCACGACCGGTGGTGATACGACCGAGTGGAAATTGAGCTTTGCTCACCGTGCAGTATGTCGAGCTTGGCCTCATCATGATATATTACTAGTGATGGATTTTACAACATTTATGCACCCGGGGTATTGATACACCAACCCATCCCTTTCCAGGGGTCCAGCATCCCAAGCGCCCACAAACTATGCTACACAATGCATCGCTATCGCAAAGAAGACCAAAGTCGAGTGTCCGCCATAAACCAATGTAAAACCCCCCCAGATATGCCGCCAGTATCGACAGTAGCCTTGAATACTCAAATTTCGGGCAAAAGTGTCCTCAACTTTCTTTAATGCAACTGTGCTTGCCAAAGACGCAAGCGTGATCGTCTTTCCGCCGCATCGATCGCTGGCCACTGAAGCAGGTCTTGAAAGGTTTCCGGCAGTCGCTTCCTCTTCCGTACCAACCCTCTCCGAATCTTTGGTGGGGGATTCCGTGCCTTCGTCGTGATAAAGTACTCTACAATGAGTACTTCAGCGCACTTTCGTCATGATGAAATATTCAACACTCTCACCCGCCCAGCTCACACTGCTCGTCCCCGAATCGTACCGCTCCTCGTCGAACAAGTTCGCAATGCTGTTTTCGCTTCTCGCGCCATGCTTGCCTCCGCCGCGCACAAAACTAGCGAGACTGACTACCTTGCAACCTAGTTTCAGGTCCAGAAACTTGTCTAGAAGCTGGTTGTTCAGTTTGGGCGGAAACACCTTGTTGTTGACAAGCACGACGTCGGCACGGCGTAGTACCTCGTCGATTTGCGGTGATTCGAGGAAGTCGCCGTGGAGCAGGGTGATGGGGCCGAGATTGATGTTCCAGAGCTTTGCGCGGGCAATCAGCTCTCCAGCTTGGTCGTTGGCGTATCCGGCGGCCCTATCCATAATCTCGATGCCATGCGATTCAGCACCAGTCTGCAATGCAGACTGCAGGACCACATTGCCGACACCGGAACCTAGATCGACGAAGACAGACTGCGAGTTGAGACTGGTCTGCTGGAAAATGGTGTGTGAGAAAGGAGGGAGAAGTTCGCCGTACGTCGTCTCTTTTCCCTTCACTTTCTTAAGAAGATGGGCAAAGGGCGAGACAGTGCGCGAATAGACCTGGTCAGTGATGCGCTTCACAAGACTGAGGGGAACGGCATGCTTGCTGTCCAGGACGCTGGCGATGGTTCCATTGGCCACATTTTTCTGTATAATCTTGTTGAACTTGTCTATGGTGTTCGCGAAGTCGTCGGGCTCGTTCTTGAAAACGGCGCGCTTGAGCAGGCGGACGGTGCCGTCGGCTTCTGAAGACAGCTCTGCGGCGAGATCGGCGGGAAGGTAATGCTGCACGATTTCCTCGATCGAGCAGTATATGTCTTCGAGCGGGTTGAAATTCTCGGGATCCCTGGGTATGGAAAGCACAAAGCGTTCGGGTTTCGAGGAGCTAGGGTACTGCAAGCTGACCATCGGCGCCTCGCCCTTGGCTGGGAAAGCGGGCTTGTACTCTTTTTCCCATCGCAGGCAGATACCTCGTCCGTTAATCAGCTGCGTGTCTTTGCCAGTACGCGCCTTTGTTGCAGGTGTGCCATTCTCTTGCTTGATCGACGCACCGTCTTTTCCCTCCTTTACTGCCGGCCCATTTGTGTGCCTGCAGTCCTGCTCTGGCGACGGTAGCCATATGCGCCGCTTGTAGTCTGGCGGCAGGTAGCGGTTCGGCGCCAACGGTTCCAAGCTGCTGCTCATCTTCTGCCGCTTGCGCCCGTCCGCCGAGTCATCTTCACTTTCGCTCTCCTGATCGCTGCTTAGCGGTGTGTATGTCTGCACTTTGCGCTTGCGGACGCTCTTAACCGTCACCGACTTGCGCCCGTTGCTTGCGCTCGCATGCGCAGGCGCCGCCTTGGTTCGCGGTGGGGAGGACAATTTGTACCGGTTCGCGGGGGCCGCCGTCGCCGCACCATTTGGCGCTCTGCCATGGCCGTTCGACTGCGCAGGCTTCGCGGGGTCGGATGCCTTCCTGATAGGCACGGCGACGGAGCGCGTCTTCAGCTTCGGGGCCTTTACGCCAAACATGGCAAGGTAGGAATACCGAAAGAATATGCAGCGGGTCGTGTGAGCATGCGGGATGCGGGCGTGGGATGGATGCGCGGTGCAGGAAGATGTGCGTGTGCGCGTCGGCGCAGGGACCCGTCGATTCAAGTACGAAGGAGCAGCGTGAGTAGGACGAGAAGAAGCGACGGAGGTGAACTAGTGAAGAGGCAGTTGCGGTCGGCCTCCGATCAGCCGCGAACAGGGCGGAAGTCGTGGAAAATGTGACCTTGAATTTCGGGCATCCTACAGGCTGCGCGTTCGACACGCCACTCCACATGCAGGGCTGGCTAGCGTACACGAAGCTTAGCGTGTGGCTGACATTCACCGGAGATTGCCGATAAAACCAGCCGCCCCGCGGATCCTCTACATATCCCTGAATCATCAAACCTCTGGTACCTACAATGAAATAAATGATCAATCGATTATCTTTGTTTGAATACACAGTATTTTGTCGGAAAATGCGAACACTCTAACACACAAACATGTTCCTCTCTCTTCAAGACCCTGCCCCAGTGGCCCGCCGCTACCAAGTCTGACCTACATACCATATATTTGGTCCGAGGAACTAGCTCCAGGTACACTAGTATGTTCAATTACCTAGGGCAATCGCTAGGTAACCTCCAGCTTTGTCCACTGCTCCTCGGTTCTTTTCTTTCAGAGCCTGCTCTCCTTTTCAAACCTCACAGTGTCCAGCACAATCTCCTTGATGCTGTCATACGCGCTCTTCCACTCCGTACCAAAGATTTCGTCGCTCTTGCTCGTATCCATCTTTGCCAACTTTGCCTTCTTCTTCTCGTATCCCTCTGCATCAACCTCCACGTCAGGCAACCTGTCCGCCAACTCAGGATACTCCTTCCTCATCCTAGCAGCGACACTTCGCACATCCACGATCTCAGGGCTCACGAGAAGATACCGCCAGTTTCCCGGCACCTTCTCAGCATCGAGCGACAGCACGTGCACTCTCGCGACGTCATCCGTGTCCCTTTACCCCGTTAGCATCGCTCTTTGCAGCAACCGACCCTCCTACTCACATAAAGATGGGAAACGTAGCATCCATATCTGCCGCTGTCTTCGTCTCTAAAAGAGCGCTCCAAATACGCCCAATCCCTCCGGGACTGCTACCGCTCGGTTTCCACCCCACCTGCGGGCTGCGTCCGGTGATCATGGGCGGCAACGTCATCACGATATCGAAGCCTGTTCCCTCTTTCCCTCCATTCTCTTCGTACCACGCCCACGTTTTGTGCTCAGCATTCGTCTTCGAGTACATGTACGCGTTCTGCCAGGGCCCGGCTTTCGCCTCTTCGAAGGTAGTCGTGTTGTACGAAGCGTCTGTAATGGTGGCCGATGGGTCGAAGAGGTTTTTGGGTCCCAGAGCCTGAAGCAAAGTCCCGCATATGATGACGCGCTTCACAGTAGACGACTTTTGAGCTGCGGTGAGCATGTTATGGTCGATCGTCCAGGTAGGGACGACCATGTCCTGGATCCAGTCGTTGTTTTCGCTCCCGACAGGCGTCGCGCAGTGGATGATTGCTGTTGCGGACGCTGCGGCAGTGTCGAAAGCGCCTGGGGCAGTCATGTCAGGCACCGATGTGAATTTTAGACGATTCGATGAGGTCTCTTTGGGAAATCTCTTGCGGAAGAGCGGGATCTGTTTGGCGGCATTGCGCAGGACGATGTTTACATCGTGCGGTGTCTTCTCGAGAAGGTGTTCGAGAATTACACCACCGACGTTGCCGGTTGCGCCAGTGAGGAGAACGGACTCTTTCTGCGACATTGTGGTGCGTAGTTCGCGCTGAGGTAAGCTTGAATCGACGTGATCGAAGTGCTCCCATTTCTCCGCGCTGTCGCTTTCTTATATACGCTTTGCCTTTGCGCAGCGTCTCCCTCGCTCTTTCGCCATTCAAATCCCGAAGTGCAGGCGATACGAGTGAGTACAGAGACCTTGGCACCTGTCCCAGTCACTTAGTGTCAATTCCCTGCATCGACTTTGTCAGCCGGCATCAGCACCATCGAACTGGGTATCGCCATTTTACTGTACTCGGGTATCACTGCTGTAGTGTTTACTGATTTACTTCCTACACTCCTAAGAAGTGCCAACTTCCTACTATGAATGATGAATGATGGTGGCGTTTCGTCAGCATTTGTCTGCACATACCCCTCGTTCACTAATCGGGTATTTTTAAGCATCGGAGACGCAGCCAAGCCAGTTTAACGATGATAAATAAGCGTTTGAGCACGCGTGATGAGACAAGCGAGTATTGCGTGCATTTGGGTGCATCTAGGTGTGGTGGGGGCGCTTGTGGGGCTGCGGCATCGGCCGCTTTAAAGAGGTCCAGGAGCCGGCGGGGTATTCGTCATGTCGTACAAGGCGTTCAACTTCAGAATCGTCAAATTTCTTCCTCTTAGTCCCATGATTGATATCCAGACAGCCAGGTACGAAGAAGGTGCAGTCAGCCACTATATTACTTATCTAGAGGCAACACACAGGACGAAGACATTCCTAAATAGCACTGTCTTACTCGACCTTGTACCTCCAGGATTAGGTTAGCTGCGAATAGGCCAGAATAACGGAGGAAGTTGGAAAAATTCAGCTACACTGTGGAGAATTCAGCTAGTTCTTATGCTCCATTTCTAAACATGTTTAACTAAGCAACTGCTGCAACGGTCGCACTCGTTAGATTTCTGCAAGATTCTGGCTGCACTTGGCTTCCTGAAGAGATGCTGGCATGTGAAAGCAAATAACTAATGTAATGTACTGTCGTCGATGGCACCGTATGTGTTTTACAGTGCTTGCGGCGACCGTGGCCCAATTGACCTTGCTTTCTCTCACAACATTCACGTTTGTTATTTGTCATCTGTTCCTCGTACGGGGATATGAAGATTATGATCCCATCAAGCTCAAGTATATTCCCCTTAGGTCCTGAGATTACACAATGTAATCAACGGGCGGACTCTTACCTTTCACATATTGTGACAACTTCAGAGCAGGGAGTTGACCGGAACTGGAAATCGGCTCTGTAGAAGCCAGGTTGAGAATTGTTTATACACTTGTTATTGCGAAAATTAACTAAAAAGGACTACAGATAATGATTGCTATGGTATCAATCAGTTTTTGTTGGCTCATATAATACAGTATCCCTCGCTTTATCTTCTCGATCAACACTTCGGCCTGATCACTCCAATGCTGTCTCTATAGAGGCGCGATCTCACTTTAGAACCTAGTAAGCAGCTCTTTACAGTCAGTTCGCACTTTATTCTGATATCGTAAGGCGTTTTCAGACGGTCAAAGGTTTACCATATCCCAATCTCACTCTTGCTCTTAACCTACCAAAACAGACGCCCAACATGTCTGAAGAAGACTCCTCCTCCGAATCTGGCGGTCCAATCAGCTCCCCCGACAAATAATGGAGCTCCACACCAAACATCTACGACGACCTTGACATCTTCGCCCAGTACTCCAAGACCTCCCGCGCCACCTACGGAGAGAAAGGCGCATCCGAATGGCTCGAACTCCTCAAAATGCTCCACGCCGCCATGACCAACAAGAAAGTCCTCGATCTAGCCTGCGGCGAAGGCTGGTTCGCCCGCTGGTGCATCCGCAACGGCGCCTTCGCCATAGACGCCTGCGACATCAGCGCCAACATGTTACGCACCGCCGAGAACCGGACGAGCCCTCCCAAGCTATCCGCCGACACAGAAAACCCACCCGCGTCATTCATAGGTCCGCAAATCATGTAAGGTAGCCTGAGAGGCCTTATCAGCTACTCGCGCATCGACCTAAAGCGCGTGAAGCTCCAGCCTGCTACCTACGATCTCGTCTTCAGCGGCTTAGCACTGCACTATGTGAAGGATATCCAAAACGTTATCACTCAGGTCCACGAGTCGCTCGTACCTGGCGGGCTCTTCGTGTTCTCCATTCAGCATCCTTGCGTCACGGCGCTGAAGGATCCAGGGTTTATGCTATCTTGGAACTCGAAGGCGAGGGTGAACCAGTGGACGGTGGACAGCTACTACAACGAGAGCGAGCGGATCACTGAGGTTGATGAGGACTATGTAGACGGGGGTGCTCCCGCGTGGATGGTGGCGGGCGAGAAGAGACAGCACCGCACTTTGAGCACGTAATTTTCCCTGTTTGACGGGTGCGGGCTTTGAGGTGACGGGTTTAGATGAGTGGGGCAAGACGGAGGAGCAGGTTAGGAAGGTGGAGGACTGGTTTCAGGGTGTTGTTCCTAGGTATTTGGTGATGGCGGCGAGGAAGCGGGGTGGAGAGGTCGAGGTGAGCAATGCGTGAAGATGAAGACTGGAGAGGTACAGGGTTAGGCAGGACTATCTTGCTGATTGGTAGAATGGATTGGAGAAGGCAAGCAGCGAAGAGGTTGACCGGAAGAATTTTGTATTGTTGAACAAAAAGAGATAGTAACTGATGCCATGAATACTAGGTGAAACGCAAAGGATATTCTAGCAATGGCATAAAGCCAGAACGCCCAGCAGAACAAAGACCACTGAGCATGTCCAACCATCAAAATAGGAACAAAGTTGAATCCCATCCTCCGCAGCTAGAAAACGATAATGATGGAAGGAAGGAGCGAGGAACCAAGAACAAGTAATAAGAGGCAATAACCCCAGCATTAATGTCTCCAGTTCTGCTTCAGAACCAAAGAATGGCGGGCGCATCGCGCCTAAACAGAAACCTGCACACTTCGTGTGAGTGCCATGCCGATACCAGAAATGGTCGAGCGTGGATGAAACTCCGAGTAGAGAGGCAGCTGCCGCTAGAATGGGTACAAAAAGTCCACGCCGTTCAGTTGGTATTGGAAGAAAATGGATCCCGCTGCCTCGCAGCGAGGTACGCAATCCGCCTCCTCCTCCTCGTCGACGTCCATACTGAAAAGATCCTCGTCTTCTCCCTCGGCGTCGGCATCGAAGCCCTCATAGTCCGACTCATCGGCGTCCATGATGGAGCCCTCATCCTCCTCTTCATCGTCGATATCGCTCGGCTCAGGTGGAGGTACCAAGAAGCCTAGATGCATCCTCGGGCGTGGATCGCAAAGCCGCTCACGGTCGTGAGGGCACAAGTTGGCGTTGTCCATGGCAGAGCAGTTGACCCATTTATCCAAGCAGAGGTTATGAAAGACATGACCGTTCGTGCATCGCGCAACCAGAAGTCCGAAATCGAAGTTGGATAGCTCATCCATGCAGATCAGGCACTTTCCTTCGACGGGATAGGGGCCGGTATAAGGGATGCTGAAGGCGTCCATGGGCACTGGATCACCCGTAGTTGTGTACTCAACAGGTGTGCTGTCCGGTTCGAGCTGTACGAGGCCGTGGACACGTTCTGGTCCGTAGACCCAGGCAGGATACGTCCATTCCTCATCACGGGCTGTGACGAATTAGTTAGCGATGCACCAAAACCATTTAGCTCTGCGGAACTTACCGGAGATCCAACCTCCGCGCATGGTGTAGACTTCTTCGTGGCTCTCATCTTCGTCGTCTTCGTCTTCACCCCACATCTCCTTGATCGCGTTGTCGAGCATCGTCCCGAACATGGATTCCTTCTCTCCGATCTTGAATTCCACCTCTTTATCTGTGAGTGGAACACCAGCCGGATAGTCGAGCTCGACCGTCTCATGGATCAAGTTGAAAAGGTCGAGCAGTTGCTTGGGTTTGATCCATTCGGTCACACCTTCTGGTGGACACGTCTCACCATCTCCGGTCGGAAGTGGACGATCATATCGCGCTTCGAGCGCTTCTACGAGCAGATTCGCCTTCGTCTTTGGGAAGACTGAATGATTGTTCGTCAAGTGGAGCGCCCTACGGAAATGTTAGCAACTGTTTGATGCATACGGCAATGAGTCCAGCTGAGCTGCAGGATGCGCAGCCGGGCTATACGACTTTTACCTTCAACCACAGAGCACGAGGACTTACAAACAGAGGATCACATCGTGAACACAGCCCGCCAACCAACCGACCTCGAACGCATCGCCCGCATTCTGAAGTCCATTGATCAGGCTCGGAAAGACCTCCTCGAAGCACTCAAGATCGCTGCCGAAATGTGGGATAGTGCTCGGGAACTTGGGCTCTTCGGGCTCGCTATCGCTATCGCTGATGTCGGTGTCGGAGTCTGAGAGATAGTCTGGTGACGACAGATGACAATCTGCATAGTCTGGACTGCCTTTAGAAGGACAGGGCTCAGGATCGCGCGAATAGCTGCAGATAGACATGTTGAGAAGCTGGTAGCGTGTGGTGTAGAAAATGCTGAGAAGAAGTTGTTGTAAGAGTCGTCGTCGTCCCTTGCGCGAGGGTGATATTTATGCAAGACATGTCTCCTGGATACCTTGAACTACAAGTGAAGTAGGATCAGGTTGTAAGAGAAGAATGAAGTGAAGGAGGGTGAGGATGCCTCTCGCGTGAAGCTGCAAGTTCGCCATTGTATTGCTCATCTTGGGGTAACATACTAGCGATTAATCATTAGTAGTGTCCTTATGGCCCACTTTCACATGTACACGAGAGGATGCCTAACAAGCAATGCTTTAATTTTCGTGCTAACTTTCACCGCTGCAAACCGTGCATTCACTTTTGACCCCGCCGGTCCTATTGTCGTTTTGGTGTTGCGCGGCCCCCAGGTGAAGTAAGGTTGGCGAACCGGTGACTTACCAACCTCTCGCGTAAGGCTAAAGGTTGGCCATTGTATTGCCCATCCTGGGGTAACACACAGGCGATTGATCGGAGTCCTTGCGGCCCACTTTCACGCCGCCCTTCTCAGTAAGCTGGACGAAGGGCGATCTCTGGTCGCTGTATATGGCAAACAGAGAGCTACTGATATCGAATGAGGAAGCCACGCGACGTACCAGCGTAGAAGGCAAACCTAAACCAAACACTGGGCGGGGTATTTTGGTCAGTTTGTTCTCGTTTGCGGATTGCATCGCATCACGTAGCTTCGAAATGATGCACGGGGTTATTGACTGTCTACCGGGAGAGCGCTGTACTGCGCTGGCCCCGTTGCGACGTTAGGGGATTCGGTTCGCTCTCGCGATTCGGTTCGTTCTCGCAGCGGGGACTGAGTTGTTGAGCTGTTGTTGGGACCACGTGGGGTACCCGCTGGTTAGGGAACCAGAAAAAAGCACGCTGAGTACGCGGAATAACGCACGCTGAGTGATTCGATATCCGCACCTTTGGTAGTGAACACCACGATGGAACATATCCTTCGTAGCGCAGTGAAAATCCTTCCTGCATCCTTCACAACACCGTACCTCGCACGAAGTCTTCAAATGCAGCGGGGGCAAATGACCCAGTTGGATGAGAGGCGATATGTGCTTCGGCGACGTTTCGATTTGTTCATCCTAAGGCAGGTCGTCGTACTCCCGAAGAATGGTGAAGTGAGACCTGTTCTTCGTAGATGATTTCTACTGCTTTTCTATCGCACCATCCGCCACGAAGTGAAGGACCGGACTGGAATGTTTATACAGCAGCCGAATATCACTCGGGGAAGCGGGATTGTCTGCGTCTACAAGCTGTTACGCTGGCGGGGAGGCGGAGGGGTTGTCGGCATGCCCGCGACGAGGACGAGGACGATCCTGTGACAAACGGATTTCTTTCACACTTTCTTCCACGCTTGCTAATCGATGGTTGAAGTCCTTTAAGAAATCCTGCACATTCGTGTTTTGGGTCTCCGTAGAATTTCTGAGATCCGTAAGGCCGTGTTCCACACCTGCTACTCGATCCTCCAAGTTGCTGAGCCGCGCCGACACGTCGTCGAACCACTTTGACACATTCTTGAAGTAGACTTCGAGTATGGCGATAAGATCGCTCGAGTTCGGGTTGGCCATATTGATGATGCTTGGATAGTATGTGATGGGAAACGTGCTGGTGGTATTAATTAACGATGAGTCTGGGAGGAGAGGGCGAACAGAATGCCACGCTTAAAGTAGGCACTAGCGGGAAGTCTCAGGTGGCAGGCTACGACTTCCTCCCCTGGCGCACTCCGTCCCTGATGCGAATCGTCGTTTCGGATTACTAACGTGGGCGCGTTGTCGTTGTTGAGCAGGAGCCGAAGCTCCACTGGGTGAGAGACGTAGCGGATTACGCCTGCCTTAACAAAAATTTCTTCATCTCATCGAACGCTTCAGCGAGTTCAGACCCGTCCCACTCAGCATCCTCTTCCATCGTAAACTTTGACCCCTCGAAATCTTCTTTCAACAGGCTCGTGGAAGGAACTATTTCCAGATGCAGGATCTGGCGAAGCCGGTTGTCTTCTATCGGGCAATTAATCGCCAGCCATCTTGCTGCAAGCGCGATCCGATGCTCCTTGCTCTTCTGATGCGCAGCCAGGAACGCAGGTCGCCAAGTCACCCCTCGCACTACGTGGTCAGATTTAATCGGGAATGTGAGGGTGTCCAGATTGGGAAAGCGCACGAGAAGACTGGTGCTCTTGTCGAGGATAGAGGGCCAGTACCGCCTGCGCCACCAGTAACCCATGACCTCGAGGTCGTGATGGAAGATATCCCTGTTAGCATCCATTGTGAAGCTAACTTGCCGCACCAGGTATCGGTAAGTCTCCGAGTAGTTAAGGTTGGTCATGTATAGCTGGAATACGTTCCTGCCATAGAGTACCTCGGCGGCCTCAGAATGAATCTGCCGACAAGTCCGTAGGAGCCCTATGGGAATCACGCCGCTCACGTGTTGAGGCTCCATTGGTCCCTTATTCTTATACTTCACGATCTTCCCTTTCAGCGTTGGACGCCAGGAGTATGGATCTGTGCAGTAGATGAAGAGCGCGCCAGGCACTTGGAACGCATACTGGTAAACGGTGTCCCTCAGCTCTTTTGGCAGGTCTAAGAAGCTCAGCGCCGTAGCAACATCTTTGTGGGATTGCACCCATTCTATCCCGAGTGGCTTTCTCAAGGTGAGCGTCGTGGCCAAGTCAAGCATGGTATACGCACCTCCGATGCCATGTTTGTTTGGTGTTTGACAATCGAAGTATCGTTGTGTAATTCAAGGCTCACTTCAAGGCTTCCACAGGCGTGCGCGCGAGGCAGCAGCCTCGTGGAGACGATGGGATTTTGATGATGCTGAGAGGACTACCATGCGCCCGAATGGCACCTTTCAAAGCGGCAACTGTCCTACCAAAGGTCTCTTCTAGGCTTCGAAAAACACGTGCGCAAGGCAGCCGTTTGGTGGATACTTTGTGTTGTGAGAAGCTTACCTATTGCAAGTCTGGTCATGGGGGAGAAGGCATTTAAAAGCCAGCTCTCGTACTCCGCATTCTCAGCCGCACAAGAACTAAGCTAGCGCATGGGGTTCCGAGACACCCGGGGATATGAGACACCGCGCAGAAATCCTCCACCCTTTAAAAAATCGCGATAATTTATTCAGCGTAATTACAATTGCCACTCGCTATACATAGATTGCAGAGTTTTAGCTGCTATTTCTGCTGTAGCTTTTTCTGCGTCCTTTTCTGCAGAAGTACTACTGTTTTGTTGCTCTAGGAGAGCAGATGCCTGCTTTACTATTATGATTTGATCTATGCTAGCAAAGCGTTAATTTAGGTCTATATAAACTTTCTTTCGTGGTTACGGACGCTTAAGGGCCTTAAGTTAACTCTATAATTTTTTATTCTCTGTTTCTAGCGCTGCTAAGCGTGTATTAGCTATTGTAATTGCCTTACTAGCTTTCTTAAATAGTTAGTGAACCTTGCGGCTTAATTTCTTAGCGCTGTAGAGCTGCCTTTGAGCTATAAACAGATCCCGAGGGCTATAGGGAGTGTAGAGAGAGCTCTTAGCGAGATAAGCCTGATCTTGGTAAGGGGGGGTAACAGGCCTTCGAGCGACTTAAGATAAGTTAACTACCCGCTTAATATTTAACGGGCAAATACCTGTAATAGCCTATCTAGCGCAGATTACTCTCTTAGTAATCGCAGCCTCTCTAGCAGCGTTGTAGGCAATAATAAAACGTTCCTTTTTAACCGGCGCAGCATCATCTAGGTGTGATAACTCGTGGATCTGCTGGCGATAGAATCGTTTCACTACTGAGAAAACAGAGAGATCTAGTGGCTGCAGAACGTGCGAGGAGTGCGCAGGGAGAAACAGAAGCCTGACTTTATTCTGCTTGCAGATCTACAGGAAATCCAGGTCGACATAGCTGCCGTGGCTATCCAATATTAGCATCCGCCAGCGATCCTCTGAGGGCGCAGTATCTGGCAGAAATACGCGTTACAGCCACTTAGCCCCTATTATATTAGATGTTTAGCTATTCTCTAAAGTTGCGTATAGCTAGTTAGGTATTATTAATAGAAACTAGGTGCTCTGCAGGTTTTTGCCTTTAAAAATAATAGCTAGCTGTAGCTTTCTCCCTGTTGCAGAAACGCACTCGATTATCGACGCCCACTCGCGATTCTCTGGAGACTAATAGTAAGCCTTCTTTTTCTGGCTTCCTGCGAGTACTCTGGTGTTTGCACATACGCCTAGGGCCTTCCCAGTCTCATCCATATTCCACGTATCCTTATTACGTATGTCTAACTCAACGCGAAGCTACTTATAGAGCTTAAGAAACTCGCGTATTGCCTCCTAAGTTACTTCCTTAGCTCTCGCAGCCTTAATCTTTTTACCTATAATAGAGGTAACGCGTAGGTTGCGTTTAATAAAGTAAGATATCTAGTGTTTACCTACTAACGCGTGGTTGCTATTTATCCTAAGGATTTAATTTACTATTTTTTGTATATAAGCGTAAGAAGGAGGAAACCCGCGCGCGTCCTTTTTAAGTATCTATTGTACAAGGAAGTCCTCTTGTTATAGAGTTAATTATTACTAGTATACGTGGCTGTTTTGCCAGTTTTGTGAACCGCGTACGCGCCTAGATAGCGTGGCTATAGGGATGTTATATGCCTTTGCAGCAGCTCGTTGACTAGGAAAAATGCCAGCATTAAGATCACTAATAGCTACTTGAATTGCTGCCTCACGGTTGGCCATTTTGGTAGGGTGGATGTGGAGATATCGCGATTTTTTGAAGGGTGGAGGATTTCTGCGCGGTGTCTCATATCCCCGGGTGTCTCGGAACCCCATGCGCTAGCTTAAATGTTGTTGATTTTGGTTAGCTTGCACTTGGCGGTGAGAACGGCGCGATGCTATCGACCTTCCTATCCGGCATTAGTTCGGATTGCGAGCTTCCTTCAGCGAAGCCTGTGCAACATCGATCACTGTAGCCCTACAGGATATACCGCCGAAACCGAGGACAACAGGTCAATTGTTTCATCTTCAATACTGTTGTTCCACCTTTAGCACGTCAAATCAGAAAGCTCTGTTCATACGGGCAAAAGCGGGGATCTTCCTTGTTCGGGTCCACAAGCCTCACACTGTCACAGGTCGCAACACCATCATATATATGTACGTGCTGACGCTGAGACGAACAGTACTTTTTTTCATGACATATATTTTAGGAACGCCAACAGACGTAACGGAAAGCCGGCATCCTGCGAGCCATGTAAGTATCAGACTTCTTAATTTGTATAGTGGGAGCAGCACACATACAGTGTCTGGAACACAAATATCTGGCAACAAGGACGGAATCCCTTAAGTTATCAAAGCCTTGCATACTCATATGCATCAAATATGAAATTCCAGATGCATAATGCCATAGCGTACATCTAACCATGCGCGTTATCATTACCACTCCCGCTCCACCACAAACCACAACGGTTCAAGAAACAGCACACCATGCTAACACGTGAAACCAATAGGTAGATTAAACAAAACGCGATGCGACCACAACACCCCAACATGCGATCGTTGTATCCAACGAGGTACGTCCCCCACCAATTCCACCCGAACTCCGCTCCTCGGCATTCACCCTCCAACCCAGGCATACCAGACCGCTGCTTCTACCACCCAGCTCCGCTCACCAAGCGCAACACCGATGACAACGCCCCGGGACGCTCCAAAGAGACCCCCGACGACCTCCGTCCTCCCAAGCGAAAGCGAACTTCGAAATTCCTTCCCAGACCAGACGCCCCGTCGTTTTCCTTCCATGAGCGCTTCACAGATGCCGTGCCCATGACGACGAACCAGCCGGGGTATCTGGGTCCGACGAGTTACTCGGCTAATCTTCCCCAGGACGAGGTTAATGCTTTTGTGCCTGATAGAGAGGCGTCGATGGCGTCGGAGGGGTCTGATTATGAGATGGCACACCAGCACCCGTTGACGAAATCCATGCGGGTACAGATGGCTACGGAGGTGTTGAAGTGTTTACGGTACTACCCCCTCTTACAGGAGTTGATTGGTTTACTCCAGCAGTATGCGCAGACATGTGTAGTAAGTAGTTCCTCATCGGAGGAGGGTGAAACCATAGAGGTATTTTTGCTGACTCTACAGGTCCCACTACCGCTGGAGATCGATCTGATCAACGGGCTAGGGTCCATAGTGGACCGCTTCAACCTGGTGCATTCCGTTCCCGATCCCAGGCTCGTGGCAAAAGTCCTCGATAACTCCAGCCGACCTCTCGACATACCGGACGGCCTGAAAGCGCGCGACTTCCACCAGCTCTGCACGGGAGACAACATACGGCTGGAAGTGCTAGGCTTTGTCTTCGCCACCGCAGGAAGAGCCATATCCTTCGGCCTCGCAAACTACCATTTCACCGACCCTGCGAATCCGAATTCAAAGTCTCGCTTGATAGACGAGCTTCTGAGAGCCAGCACTACGTGCACGATTCTCTGCACACTGATCAGCCCCGTCAACCACATCACAGTGTGGATGTGGTACGAGAACTACATGTTCACCGTCATGATGTCTGGCTTCTCGGGGGCCCCGTCGTGGCGGCGCTTTGGCGAGCTGGCTTCGCAATTGTACGCTCTCGGCCTCCATAGGGAACCAACAGCGCCCAATGTTCCGACATGGCTCCTCGAGACACGCCGTAGAGTCTTCAGCACCTGCTTCTTACAGGACAAAACGCTCTCCACGTTCCTTGGCCGACCCATTCGTTTGAGTAAACGCCATGCCGATATGAAGTTGCCCCTAGACCTCGACGACAGCGACATCGTGGCCGACGAAGCCACCCTCTCCCGCGCAATCGCTGCGCTCGACGAGCACGGGTGGAACACCGAGCGGCGCTACCTGCGCACGAGCTGGAGTAGGATGCGCTGCATATCTGCCACATACCGCGAGGAGATCCTGGACGTCGCGCTATCAAAACTCGACTCCGACGTCGAGCGCCAGCTGCTCGACATATCACGGCGCATCCGCGAGTCGTGGGACGCGTTCCCGGAACACCTCAGGTACTGGCCCAACTGCTGGAACGAGAAAATAACGCCGTACATCTGCCTCATGATGGTCATCGCGCACCAGACGCACTGGTACAACGAGTTCATCATCCGGAAGCTACTGGATCAGGGGCAGACACCGATTACGTCGAACCTCGAGCTGCTTCGCGTGTCTACGTCGCTGCTTTCCACAACGCTGACGCTGGGCACGATTAGGGATCGGCTGTACGACATCCACAAGGAGTTTCTGATCGAGGTGATTCTGTGCGGTATACCGAGTGCGAGCGTGCTCGCGACCGCGCTACAAGAACAGTATCGGACGAACGCGCCGTTTCCGCCAGGCATTTCTCGCCCTGAGACGATAAGGATGCTGTCAGTGCTGATCAGCCACCTCGACGCGGCGGCGCACTTGGATTCTTCGTCTGCGGGGCCAGGCGAAGCAAACTATAACCTCTGCAAGAAGGCGTCCAAGGCGTTTACGAAGATTGTGGATCATGTCCTGGAGCCACGCGCGGAGCAGGTTACGCCTTGTACAACGGATACGGACCTGGATCTGAATCTTGATTTGTTCTCTGCACCAGGCCTGGAAGCATTCGAGGGCATGGAGTTTGTTGCTGGAGACGATGCGAATATCGATTGGGGCGCAATGACGCAGTGGACGCTTTGAGATCTACACGGACACTGATAGTCACGATCCGTGCAGGTGCAGCGCCGTGACGGAATTGCCGTATCTTGCTCGTCTTTAGCACGTCTGTCTTCATGTTGTCGCTCGCAGCGTTTCCCTTCGCCTCTTCTCAGTCTCTAATTCCGCGTTTATTCTGTGTTCTGCCTCCCGCGCGATACTGCTCCGTTCGCTGCTTATGGGATACTCCACATACCCGCTCCACTCCACGTCGCTGTCTATCCACCATTTAACCTCAGCTGTCCAATCTATGAACCCAATTACAGACATCTCTTCCTTTACAACGGTGCTTACTTCTTCAGCAACTGGTGGAGCAACGGTTCTGGCATTTCGTGTGAAGGATTGGGAGGGAAGGGAGACAAGTGGGGTCGGCGGAGTAATCATGTAAGAGATGGCGCTCTGGGTGGCGATGGCCAGGTATTCGAACGATGTGTTGGTGGGACTGGGTGCGTAGTAAAGGTTGTTGGCGTTTCGTTTGAACTGCACGGTTTGCTGCCGGTGCGGCGACGACGCCATGATGTTCGATTTGTAAATGTGTCTTGCGTGTTTTGGAAGCGAGATATTTTCCCTTCCGGTTGGATATCTGAGAAATTCAGCGCGCGGATATATGGGCGCATTCAAGGTAGATGGCTGCTATTAACTGGCATGTGAATTTCTTTGTGGCCGGATTTGGACCGAAGTGGACCTGTGAGGAGGAATGAGAAACGTGACCACGCGACACAAAGACACGCGCCGAAATGCGCGCGAAAACTGCAG
>ML976696.1:547409-606331 GCA_010015655.1 Bimuria novae-zelandiae CBS 107.79 | reverse complement strand
TCAACACTCAACAACAACATTGAGGGAATGTGCGACATCGGATAGATTGGACTGCTAGACACTAATAGTTTTGAAGACGCTGTTTCACGGTTAGCAATGATCCCTTGCCTTAAATGCAGGAAAGTGACTTACCCAAAGCCGGACCCACCTGTCGCCATGACCGCACCCGGGATCTGCGGATGCCAGTGTGCCTCCTTAACTTGCTCCATATAATGCACAAATAGCAACTGCGGCGGCACATCCGGAACGCCGCCCGTATCCCTGCTCTCCTCGTCGTCGAGCTCGACCGCCAGATCCCAGAGTGATAGCGTGTTATCGCCCGCGCATACAAGCACGATGCTACTGTCTGTCGGGTGCCACTCCACTGCTGTTATTTGCTCCTTGTGAAAGTTGAAAGACGCAATTGGCGAGGGCTTGGCATTCGAGGAGAGAGAGGTAGACGGCTTCCACTGTCGAAGGTCCCACACTGCCCATTCGCCGTCATCAGCACCAGAAGCGAGCAAATGTGCTGTCTGATGCGACCAAGAGAGGACATTGACATCTGTTTTGGAGACCTGAACGCTGACGGCGGGCTTGCGAGACTTGGAACGCGCGTCCCAGATCTTGACGGTCCCGTCATTGCCTGCGGACGCGAAGACGGTCTTTTCGCTTGGTGACCACTGCAATTCCTCCACAGTGCCTTGGTGTCCTGTGAAGGGTGTGGTGTCCGTGACGAAGCCACCGCCTTGCGTCCGCGTTGTTTTGAAGATGTTGCCTGCGATGTCGCCTGTCAGAAGTTGACCCTCTGGTACAAGTGGTGACCAGTCCAGCGCATATCCTTCGTTTGCCTTGTGCGCTCTTATTGTGCTGACGGGCTTGTTTTGTGCAGGTGTAATGGTAGAGCCGGGTGCGTCGAAGGTAGTGAGATGGGGTGTGATGTCGTGTATCAGGACCTGGCCTGATTCTGTCATGGCGGCTGTGAGGGTAGTCGGCGGCTTCGCGGATGTGCTCTGGGGTGCTTGATGTACGCGTATCCGGTTCGTACAGCTGGTCATGGGTATTGACTTGGTCTCGAGGATGGGATCTGAGCCCTCGTCGTCTGAATCGTCCTCCTCCTCGTCTTCGCCCTCTTTCTCCATTCGTGACAAGCTGCTCATCTTCATCACCATAATCTGATTCTCCTTGTCCCTTCCTCGCGCGGCCTGCGTGCCTGCCACTGAGTATACAGTTGCAGGATATGTCTTGCGCTCAGAGCCCAGGCTGTCTGGTACAACGTCGCATGACAGACATGGCCACGGCGCGTCTAAGGTGTGCAGCATCTCGTATGTGGAGAGATCGGGCGCGAGGGTCTCGCCAGCAGAGAGTTTGTGTCGTCCGGGTATGAAGGTGCCTTGGTCGACCTCCATGGCGTCTATCTTAAATTAGTTGCATTCTTCAATGTGATATAGAACAATTGCGTACGCTCTTTCTCCTCGGCTTCCCTCTCCTCATCTGGCCGCCCGTCCACGCCTGCCTCGAAGATCTCGTCCTCGCTCTCAAATTCGTCTTCAAACTCGTCTTCAAACTCGCCCGCTTCGTCCTGGTCGATTTCCATGGGCCGGTCGCCATTTTTGACGGCCTCCAGCTCCTTCTCATCCGACTCTGCGGGTCTCTTCGCCATGTTGGGAGGAAATTTTTCGTGTGTAAGGTGCTGATTCCACTGCAACTTGGGATATTCAAAAAGTTCGCGCGGCGGCGGGGATATTTTTTGGTGGCAGGTGCGCACGGACATTGTCGATTCGCGCCTGCCCCTCGATTCGCTCAGCCGCACAGCAGCACCCCTGCAGCCCGATCCATTGCGCAGTCAACCCAGGCCAAACTGTCAACAGACGGAATTGCGCCGACTGCCACTCGTCGCAACCGTCGCTTTCGCCGTCCCACGCCTGAAGAGCATGCGCCGTGGGCTCGCCGACACGTCTAAACGCGCTCGATTTGGTTGCTGAACCCACCCACGTCAGCGGGGCCCTAACACCGCCTGATCGACCGTCCCATTAGCCCACCTGAGACACTCTCGCGCCCCGAGTCAAGTAAGACTCACGAGAGTGTTCGGGATGGAGATGCAGCAGGAGCAGGCGCCCCTTGAGGCCCCTCTTGAGGGCCAGGAGACGGAGGCGCAGAAGCACATGGACCCGCCCTTGCCCGACGTCGATGACGGCAACAACACCACCATCACCGCCGGCGCGGCCGCGCAGCCGCTGCCCGACTTCCAGCCGAGCAGCAACGGCTACAACAACGGCTACAACAACGGCTATTCGAGCGAGACGCGCCCGCAGACGTCCTACTCCGACACGGCCTACCAGTACAACGGCGGACACGGGGGCGAAGGGTACCACTCGCGCTTCAACACGCCGTCGGACGCAGACACACCGCCACGGCATGGCTACTACAACAGCGGCAAAGAGACACAGATGGGGCAATCTCACTCAAGACCAAGCTCGCAATTGGGACGGTACTCGAGCTCCGAGGGTAATGCACGGCCGTACCAGGACCAGGGCCAGGGCCAGCGGAGTTCCCAACAGGATGCCGCAAAGAATCCCAGCGTGGTCATCAAGGTCGGCATGGTGGGCGACGCGCAGATCGGCAAGACTAGTCTGATGGTCAAATACGTGGAGGGCAGCTGGGATGAGGACTACATCCAAACCCTAGGTCAGTCGCATCAATTTGTTGTGGACGGGACTGTTACTGACCGGCGCAGGTGTCAACTTCATGGAGAAGACCATCTCGATCAGGAACACGGAGATCACGTTCTCGATCTGGGATCTGGGAGGCCAGCGCGAGTTCGTGAACATGCTGCCGCTCGTGTGCAACGACGCCGTCGCCATATTGTTCATGTTCGACCTGACGCGAAAGAGCACACTGAACTCAATCAAGGAGTGGTATCGCCAAGGACGAGGCTTTAACAAGACCGCGATACCGTTCCTCGTGGGCACCAAGTATGACCACTTCGTCAACTTCCCGCGGGAGGAACAAGAGGAGATCTCAAATCAGGTATGCCGCATGTGTATCAGTGGAGAAATCCGCGTCTAACAGTATCCTAGGCCAAGCGTTTCGCCAAGGCGATGAAAGCCAGTCTCATCTTCAGCAGCACAAGCCACAGCATCAATGTGCAGAAGGTACTACATACACTGGCTCACCTATGTTCGACCACTGACCATCTTCACAGATCTTCAAGATCGTACTCTCGAAAGCTTTTGACCTCAAGTGCACCATTCCTGAGATAGAGAATATCGGGGAACCGCTCCTACTCTACCAGGCTGTCTAAATGACCTGACGCCCAGCCCCGGACGGCTTGGAGTGGTTGGGCAAAGCCTACTACGTCTCATATGCAACGTTACCAATGAGGAAATGTCTTTCACGACTGCGTTTCAGAGGAGAAGGGAAGCAATGAAAGAACTCTGCATGGCTCGGCGATTGGGTGCAAATCTAGGTTATTCTTTTGCTTGGACTTGCACAAGCGGCGTTGTTAACGGAGCGGCAAAACGCTTCAATCTTATTTGTAGACACACTGGATTGTGTTTTCGTAATCGCGCAGATGGTGATGCGCAACGTTCGATCTGCAACCAAGTACTGTAGGGTCTTGTCAAGCAAAGAGGTTCACTGAACAAGTGAGGATTCAACGCACGAACGTGATTGAATACGACTTACATGTCGCAGATTCAAGATCTGAATTCTGATTATTGAAATTGCATACACCAGAGCCCAGCATTCGTCAAACCTTTGAGCAAGTGACGTTGAGGATTGCCGGCGGTTGAGCGGGAGCGATGGCCACGGCAGATTTAGCCGAGTCAGGTCGGGGCGGATCATTGCTCCTTCCACCGCTATTCCACTCCACAATAACTACTTCACGTAGCTGTCTATGCGCTCACACCTTGTACCGGCACGATGAATTGGCTTCCGTGGGCCGCAGTACCCGTTTTTGTTTTCGGTCTGTGGCTTTACACCGCCCAGCTCACCAAATCATTTCCTACGTTGCAGGGCAAACGGATACTGCTCCTCATAGCGCATCCCGATGACGAAGCCATGTTCTTCGCACCTACTTTGCTGGCTTTGACGCGTCCTGAGCTTGGCAATCACATCAAAATCCTCTGTCTTAGTAGCGGTACGGCCTTTAGCTCGCTCCGTTTCCCGCAGACACGTGACTGATGTTTTTGATTCGTAGGCGATGCCGATGGGTTAGGGGAGATTAGGAAGAAGGAGCTTGTCAAAAGTGGCCTGCAGCTTGGATTGCGCTCAGAGGAAGACATACTTGTCATCGAAGACACGTACGTCTGCTACACGTCCAGTAATGACCACTCGATTGACCCTACACAGAAACTTCCCAGACTCTATGACAGTAACATGGCATCCACGTCTAATCTCAAACCTTTTGACCACAACATTTGCACCGAAAATGGCATCGATTTCCTCAAAGCAGGCGCCAAAAGCGAACATTGATGCTATCATCACGTTTGACGCTCATGGCGTCTCCGCACATCCAAATCACAAGTCGTTGTACACTGGCGTACATAGCTTCCTTAAAGCACTCATGCATCGCCACAGTGGGTGGGAATGTCCAATCAAACTTTACACTTTGACAACTACATCACTATTACGCAAATATCTAGCCGTTTTGGACGCGCCTGCCACACTGGTTGGTGCTGTGGTGCGAAAAAAGGAGCTTGGTGGCTTCCCCACCCCTCTTGTGTTCGCCAGCTCACCGGTCGGATACAGAACTGCACAGAAAGCTATGACGACCGCGCATGAGAGTCAGATGAGATGGTTCCGGTGGGGCTGGATAACGCTCTCCCGATACATGGTACTCAATGACTTGAAGAAAGAGAAGACCTTGTAACGAAAGAAGCCAGCGCCAGATCCCGGTATATGTCTCATGAAGATCAGGATGCACGATCGTACGATCGAGGAAAGGGCTGACATACGCTTAAGAACATCAGCTCCGGCAAGTTTGTTCGAAGTCGCAGCGGTTGCGTGATGAAGCGCTGGATTTTCCCGGAGTACAATCGAGCAAAATTGTGTTGAGAAGGCAACGAGGCTATCACATCGTTTCCGCCCGTCGGACGAACTTCCAGCTCGATGACTGGTCAAGTGAAGGTGCGGTGTGACAACGTCACGCAAATTTCGCATAAAATTCAACCAGCGTGCAAGAACACCTCACCGCTATGTACCAGCGCTCTGCTTGAAATTCGGTGTTTACTCTCCCAAGTCGCTCCATTACATAGATTGAGTGCCCCATGGAGCAGATCCCGTGCCGCATGTGAACCTGTGGGCTCACG
Organism: Bimuria novae-zelandiae CBS 107.79; assembly: GCA_010015655.1. Lineage (NCBI taxonomy): Eukaryota > Fungi > Ascomycota > Dothideomycetes > Pleosporales > Didymosphaeriaceae > Bimuria > Bimuria novae-zelandiae. Next base: position 601,043 of record ML976696.1, on the reverse strand, counting down.
TCTCACTGACACATTTATCCCGCGCTTGCCGACCGTGTTTTTTCAACATCGTAACACTTGCCTCATCTTCTGGCAGTTCGTCCTTGTCCAGAGAACTTAACCCGCATACTCTCCCTCAGACTCTCGAACACCGAAAGCCGCCTGTTCTGTAGTGGCACGCAATGGCGTCTCCACCACTCCTCCGACTTCCTGTCGAAATGCTTCGGAACATAACCGACCACCTCCACCTCCACGATCAAGTCCGTCTCGCCATGACGAGTCGATATTTACGGCTGACACTGGGAGTCCCGACGCACTCTGACTTCCTCGCGGCCGAAGGTGGTGAATTTGCAATCTCAAAACAACTCTATACCTGCAAAGGATGTGTCCGATTCCGGGAACTGCATGAGTTCGCAGACGATATGCGAAAAGGCGCACGCGCTCGTAGCGGCTCGAGCGCGCCGACTAGATTTTGCCTCCAATGCGGGGTTGTTAGAGGCTGGTATTCCGAGGGCGCAAAGATTGCTATCTATGGAAAAAGCGCTGTCCTCGGTCCGATTTGCAGCAACCTCACCGATCGCTGCAGTTCTAAAACATTATGCGGCTCTCGAACGCTGATGTGGAGGCCTTTGCAGAAGGAGAGGCCTTCACGATACGCTGACGCCTATCAGCGTGAGCGCGATGACGGCTGGGCTTACATGTCACGATCCTTTACTGAAACTAGGCATGCACAAGAGGAGTTTGGGCTATGGCTAGATGTATAGCATGTTCGGGAGTACCTCCGATTTACGGATCTACCCCCATAGCAGCGAGGTCGGCGGCAGTAGTTTCCACATTGTTCAACAGGCGCCCCATCGTCCAGGGCGCTGTTCCAAAGGAGAACTACACACACAACAGTAATGCTACTATCAGTGCATGTTTACATGCTAATTGATAAGGGTACCAGCTCAGTAACGTCGTCTTCGCTCATTACCACAAGCAGCTCGTCACTCGCTACCACCGCTTTTCTCCAGCCATTAGATACACGACTACTTCAAACTCCTAAGCTGGTAGTGTAGCGTTCGCTGGTGAAGTTTTCTGTTTGTACAATGAATCACTATGTATCACATATGAGCAATACTCCGTTCGTCTACTGTGAATTTGACCACGTCACATCAGTCCTGCTATGGATATATGCTGCATTCTTGACGCAAGTATCGCTTCAGTCACTTTTGCTTAGGATTTCATATTCCAGATACATTGAGGGTTTGGTAACGCGCTGTTCTCAGAGTTCCCAGCCCAATACCTATGCCTCCGACCGTTAATTGTCAAATTTCATCGTCTGTCTTTGATCGCTGCAATTACACCTTATCCTCTGCCCGGTAGGTTGCAAAGTATGGTGCTTCAAAAAAAGAAGTCCCGATCACCTCCGGAACAGGGTCAGGTGTCGTCTTCAAGACGTCCCTCATTGTTCCATCGCATACGACAAAGGGTGTCGTCACCAATTCCATGGCTGCATATGCGAAGCAGGAACGTCACAAACGCCAATCTGGATTCAACGGAACAAGCTCTAGTGCGATATTCACCATCCAGAGACCAGGCGAGCCGTCGAGAATCAAGTACCAATGTGGTTTTGGCTAGGCGAATCTTACAGCTCGGTCGACGACTATCTACGCCAGTGCAAAACTACAGACCAAGCACAGCACCTCCAAATCCAAACTCTATATCGTTCAGGCCTATTAGATGGGAGTTTGGCAGAGAGGACACATCCAGCACCAGCGGGTCCTCCTTCCAGAAGCCGCGGGCACGATGCCCCTATGACCCAGAAAGGTTGGAATGCTTCGGCAAGTTCGAGCCGTCTACCTCAGTATGTGGTTTAGGTCCTGCATGGTTCCGGCCAGCAAGGCGTACTCCCCCTACGCCATGTGATGACTGTCTCCAAGGCACCGAACGAGCACACATCAACGTCAGCCCCAGCAGATTCGCCCGAAGACGCTCAAGCGCCCAGCAGCGACACAGCTCTGCACCCCCTCCCGCAGAGAGTCTTGTTCCAAACCGCCTAATCCAAGAAGTCTCCCCAGCGCTCCGTAACAATCGTCCACGCACAGCAGACACCCCACGCCTCCCCTGGCAGAGCACACTCCAAACATCCAGTACCTGTAACCTCCCCCGCCCCCCCTCACGACAAGACTTCAGAGACTCCGTAGAAAGAGAAAGCGCCACAGTATACACCCTCCTCCAACAAGCGGTCCAACAGGCGCGCTTGACACCGACTCGTCCGCTCTCTCCTTCCCCAAGACTCCACCGCCTCTCCCCAGACATCGCATTCATCCACCGCTCCGAAGTCGCCGCCCACCGCGACGCCATCCGCACCGGCCGCGCCTCCCCCGTCCTCACCCACCAAGCCCGCGACACCCGCCCCATCGACGTAATCGGCTACACCTACCCCCGTTTGCGCCGCGACTCCTCGGCTACAGCACTCTACCCCGAAGGCGTCGTACCAGGCACATACATATCGCCGCCACCGCGCGCGCTTCCCTCTCCTCCGCACATCCTCTCCGCTTTCCGCCGACGCTCCATCGATCTCTCGCCCGTGCCTTCTCCACATCTCGTTTCCAGATTACACGAGCCGCCCTTCGTCCCTGCGCTGCCGGAAGGCACGGTGCTAAGGCCGATCAGCGAGTGGGGACGCCCGCATAGTGCGCCGGTGTACTGGGAGGATGTGCTGAGACATAGTGCGGTGTATAGAGCGAGGGGACAGGCGTATGAGCCGCGCGTGCCGAGTCCGTTGTGTGAGATGCATGGGCCGGGGAGCTTTGATTCGGAATGGAGTCATGGGACGATGCCGGTTGAGAGGGGGGATGGAGGGGAAGAACACAAAAATGTGAATGGCGTACCCAAGGATTCGAGGATGAGGGGTGGTGGGGGGGAAGATGTGCTGGGGTTTATGAGGAGGGAAGATGGGGTGAGGTATTGGGGGGAGATTCCGAGGTGTCGCGAGGATAAGGATGGCATGGAGGAAGGGTTCGATGTAGCGTCGTTGCTGATGCGATGGGAGATGGTGGCGCTCGGAGGGACGAGGCTGGATAAGTGTATGCAGACTACGACGCAGATGCCGTGTCTCCGTGGTGGCGGCGGCGGCGGCGGTACGTCTGATCGTAGACCGATTCGTGTTCCCTCTTCGCTGCTGTACCTCGCTGGGTCGACTAGAAGAAAGCCGGGCGAGTCTGTCACGGTGGAGGAGTGGAATAGGATGAAGCCGAAGAAGAGGATGGGGGGGCTGCTGGGGATGGCGGTGTATGGGCATAAAGGTGGGAAGCCGTATATCCCTGAGACCAGGAATCAGGAGGTACAGACGGAGGCGGTAGAAGAACCAGCGGGAGACGCGGGAGCTGGGACTGGGTGAGTAATGTGGTGCGAAGGCGAGCAGTGGATTGTTGGATGACCATGATTCCAGGTCCCCCGCAGCGAGTCCTCCACATGCTGCCTCTCCTCCACCGACACCAGCGCCAGAGCCGCAATCAGGCGAGGCAGCCGGACACGACTCAGAAGGTTCTCCTGCGCCAGAACAGCCTTCCGACCCGGCACCGAGCGCAGACTCAGAAGGCGCTGCAAATGACCCGCCCGAGTCCACTGCAGACAGACCTCCCACTCCGGCTGCAGACCCTGCACCCGCAGATCCTGTCTAAGACAGACCACCGACGCCATCCGCAGGACCCGCTGCAAACGAGCCTCTATAGCCAGCATCAGACAGGCTTCCCAGCCCCGAGGCTGACGACACCGCGAATGACCCACCACCAGCAGACGCTGCCCAAGACCAGAGTGCTGCACCAGCTGGGGATAACGCCACAAGTGGACCCCCCGGCCAGAATGGAGAGGATGTAGCGCCGCCGTATCCGAGCACACCTCCGGCTGGCGATGGAGCTGCGGGGGACGGTGGTAATGTGCAGATGCCGCCGGTACCTCCGGTGTAGCCAGCACAGCCGATGCTGGAGGAACTGGTCGGGTTGCTTGTGGAGGCGTTGCCGAACGATCTGAAGAGACACACCAGTGTTGTAAGATAGTCTGTTGTAGAAGCTGTATTCCATTGCGTGGGTATCATATCCTCCCCTGCCCTCTTCTTATCCCATTCTCACACATCCAGCAGCCTATTCCTCCCAACTCCTCCCGCTTTTCCCACAGTCTTCACATGTACTTGCCCTCTCAAAACGGCTTCGCAACCTTCCGCGCCTCCCCCCGCCCCGTCCGCATATCCCTCACCTCCCGCCAACTAACCGGCACCAACACCTCTCCATCTTCCCCCCTTGCCACCACAACACCCAACTCGTTCTTCGCCGTGCTCAAATAATACCCGCCCTGGTCCCCCAGACTAATCACTACGGCGCGTATCAAATCGCCCACGCGGAAGCTGTCCCGCACGGTGACTTTATCCTTCTCGGTAGCGCGGATGTCCTCGCGGCGGATCTGCGCGCCAAACGGCGTGCTGCAGACGACTCCTTCCGTCGGAGAGGAGAGGGTGGTGGTGGTGGTGGTGGTGGTGGTGGACGGCGCAACGACGAGGATCTCGGCGGAGGCGAAGCGCGCGCCGAGGCGGGTGATGCGGGCGAGAACTTGGGCGTCGACTTCGGGGAGGAGCGTGGCGTTTGCGGTGGCGGTGGCAGCGGGTGAGGGCCGCGATATCGAGAGGAGGGGCAGCTTGGTTGTGGCGGGGTTGGGCGAGGGCGAAGTGGCGACGGTGCCGGCGAGGGAGGCGTAGATGGAGGCGTCGTGGAGGTGGGTGCCGGGGCCGGGGGCGTATTTGGAGGAGGGCCCGAGGAGCGTGCCGGGGAGGGCGAGCGTGGGGAGCGCCATTGTGGTGGTTGAGTTGCTTGCACCCAGTACGAGATGTAAGGTAGCTCTAGCTGTTGTTGTGCGTTTGGAGATGGGTGGGCAGATAGAATTGTCAATGTATGCGAGTTGGTGAATTGCGACCCTCTCACAAGACGCGATTTGGTGTAGAGCTTTGTATAAAAGGAAGATGGGGCGGGGAATGCAAATGGGAACTTTTCGAGCTTTGACGCAGAGCTAACTTTTGGCCCGCAAAGCCGCACCTTCCCTCCCATTTCTCCACACTACACACGCGACACACGCATCATGGGTGGTAACCGCAAAGAGCGGCGCGCTGCCGGAAAAGCCACCAATGGCAATGCGAAGAGCACCGGATCCGCCTTCCAACCGTCCGACGAGCTCGACGAGGAGGGTATCAACATGATCCTGCAGCACCCGGACCGCTCAGGCCCCAAGGGCAAGACGCTGTTCGAGCTGGCCGAAGAGCGCCAACGAGAGCTGGACATAGCGAATGGCAAAACGCCGAGGTATGACATCAACAAGGACAACACGCCCGAAGGCGAGCGACCGTTCAACGACGACGAGCCCATGGGCCCGCTGGCAGAGGGCATCATCTACTCGCTCACCATGGCCGTCTGCCACCTCACGCTCGATATCCTCGTCTACAACCAGTACCGCGAAGACGTCATCTGGGCTGAGATCTTCCAGCGCGCTGGAACCGCGTTACCCATCTTCTTCCTGCTCGTCTACCTGTCGCACGTCGACCTTCCGAATCGATTTCCGCTTTTGCGCAATCTGGCTTTCTTTGCAGGAGCCATAGCGGCGGGGTGCTACCTTGTGCACTCGGGGAATAAACATGGTTACTTTTACGTCATGAAGGCGGCGCCGCCGGTGGCTACCTTGTGGGTGTGGAGCACCATGGAGATGGATGTTCAGTACTCTGCACTGAGCGCTGCAGCTGTGCTGGGCTACACGTGGTGGAACGACTTCACTTTCTTCTGAGAGCTACTCTGTACTAGATCCTCTCACCCGTCTATTACCGCAATGTACCGAAGTCACCTCACGCTCTCTGTTCCGAAACGATCAAACCTCATGCTCGATATCCTTGACCCTCGGCAACGGCTCCAGCTTTACGCCTGCAAACTCAACCACCCGCTCGATCTACAGTCAAAGTCAGCGTCCCATCTTCTGGGTCATTTCGAACTTACACAGCTCTGCATCACCTCGCACTCCTCCGACAAACCCTCAGATGCCACGCCGTCATCCGCGGCAGATTCTGCGCAATCATACCGCTCAGCACTACCAGCTTAGATTCCGTTCCATTCAGAATAGTATGATCGGACAAGTACAAACCATACGTAATCTCACTGCTCACCCACCCAAAGTCCCTCTGTGTCTTGAACATCTCATTGATAGGGTCAAAATTCTCCAAATACAGCTTTCGAAGCCACTGCGTGCCGCGCTCATGATTCGCCTCATCGTTCTTCCAGTGTTCGCGGAAGAAGGACGTGTCTTTGTCGGGTGGGAGTGTCACGGTGTCGATGCACATGATGGCTTCCCAGGGATGCGCTACCCCGATGATGGGCACGCTCTTGAAGAGGGCTTCCTGGATACGGCGCATGAGGGCCTGGCGCTGGGGAGAGGTGCTGTATCCCGGGAGAGAAATAAGATGCAGGTATACGTCTGCTGCTAGCTCGGGCTTTCCCGCGGCGGTAAGGCCAGAGGACCAAGATCCACTACGCGTTCGGACCAAGCATGCCTGTTGTGGCTTTGAGATGGTCCTGGGCGGATTTGAAGAGGGTCACGAAGTCGGGTGGTGCTGTGGTCGCCATGGTACGAGACCTTGAGCGCGTTTCGAGAGGTACGAGTCTAGAGCGTTGGAGAAGGGCTACTAGTCCTGGTAGGCTGTGGCGGAATAGAGGCGCAATGCTCTTGCGAACAAGAACTCTCATGGAGAACGTTACAAGCCATTCGTATGAGGCTCTGTGATGTTCGGGATAATTCAAGCTGGCGTAGTCGCGATATTGGAGTTGTGGCATGGCTTACTGATACAAGCATCTTACCTAGACCCTTACTGAGCGCATCAGCACAACCACATACCTCTCTACTCTGCTATTCACGTTCGCCCTTCAGACATTGCGTGGGATGCGCCGCTCGTGATTATTCTAGGAGGTATTTTGGCCTTAGGTCCTTGTGAAGCACGCTTACGACTCCCACCTCTCTACACTATGCCTTGCCATCACAATCAGTTTCTTCTATTGGGCTATATGTGTGCAGGTGTAATCGATGTTTAACGCCGGCTTTCAAGTGTGGGTTTTGTTGAGAATGCGATATGTAAGCTAGCTTAATGGCAGCGCTGGAAGAAGGGATGGTGGGACGCAACTTCCTCCACCTCAGCTCTGGACGAAAGGACACCACATGGGTAGCGATCGTGCAGCCCGTAAGCATCGTGCCAGAGGCGCCATCACGATGAGAACTTATACTTATCTCAGTTATATTTAGGTGGTAGCCATGCTCAGCCGGACGCACAGCGCTAATTAATTGCCGACCCCTCCCGTTCGGTCGCAACGCCTTCTTCCGTCACTACCGGTCCTAGTACAGTCATGCAGAGAGGCCCCTAAGCCAACGATACGAGCCGAACTGAGGTCCACAGTCCACAGTCCACTGTTTGCCTGACACAGGCGTATTACGGGCTACCACCAATAATTGTCTGACGTGAATTTTGGTGGTATGGTGCATCTCATTGGTGTGCTGCAGACCTCGGTCTCGGGGCTGAGGCACAGTAAAAACCATTGTCCAAAAAGGGCATCGAAGAGATACGGGCTGCGCTAGCTGTGGGGGTGTACTTCTGACCCGTTGCTGGTGCCTTAATTGCTTCTTTGTTCCTATAGTATGTATTGCATGCTTCTTGCTCCTAGACTTTCATTTCCAGCTTGTGTATTACCAGGACCACATTAACACATACAATGGCGCTCGACGAAAGACAGCCATTGTTGGATATGAGGGAGTCTAAAGACTCCTTCGAAAAAGTGGGACAGGTTAGATCGCGCCTAGGAAACCGTGCCGCAAAATGGTTCTTGCCGTGGGTTATGTGCGGTTGCATCTTGTTTGGGTCCTTCCTCCTGTACCAGACCCTCGTACCCTTACACACCATACGAAGTCCTCCTACCTCATCGACCGAAGAAACGGACATCTCACATTTCAATTACACTTGCTTACCATCCCAACCTTGCTGGCCAACACGATCCGACTGGGCAGCCTTCAACCAAACACTCAACGGAAACCTCAAGCTTACAGCTCCTTGGGCAGAACCATGTTATACCGGCTCGACGGAAGCTTGCGGGGAGATCGAGATCAATTACATGAACAGCACTGCTAGGACATCGGTTTACGGTGCCATGGATTTTCTGGACTGGGAGCAATGCGGCCAGTCGAGTTGCATGCTCAATTCTTTCGCGCCGTCAACTCCAGTGGATGGTACATGCTCGCTCGGGCGTCTTTCGACTTACCACGTCGAAGCACATACTGCGGATGATATCCAGAGCACGTTGAGCTTGGTCAGAGAGCACGGCCTTCGCCTGTCGATCAAGAATTCAGGACATGACTATTTTGGTCGGAGCAATGCCGCTAATTCGCTCGCGATATGGACTCGCAACATGAAGGAAATCCGGTTTCACAAGCAATTCCAGCCGAAAGGTTGCAAGACGGTTTATGATAACGTTGGCGAGATCGGAGCCGGGGTATCAGCACAAGAGGCGTGGGAATTCTTCGAAACTTTGGGGATGCTTGTGACCGTTGGGGCTGTCGGCTCTGTTGGTATCGCTGGAGGCTTTGGTCAAGGAGGTGGTCACGGTCCACTTGGTCCGAAATTTGGACTTATGGTTGACAACGCGATCGAGTTTGACGTGGTCACAGCAGATGGTCGAGCACGAACAATCAACGCTTGCAATGATGCGGATCTCTTCTGGGCGATGCGGGGAGGCGGAGGTGGCACATTTGCGGTGTTGACATCCTACAAATTTCAGCTCCATCCAGCAGTCCCGCTCAATGTGTACAGCTTTCAAGCGAATTTCCCGCCGCCCGAGGGTCAACTCGACATCACGCAATCTGCTGTCCATCGCGACATAATCCGGGCATTGGCTTCAAATCAAACCACGTTCGCCTCTCACGGTATGTCGGGCTACAATTTTGTCCTCCCGGATCATATTGTGTCCCTTCAAGTCCTGCCCTCTACCGATAGCGAGCACATCAAGTCGATAACCTCATCATTTCACGAATTTCTCTCCCACTATCCTGGTCTAAATATCACCGATAATGCGTACTATACCTTCCCCAAATTCTCCGAGTGGCACAAGTTCACTGAGCAGCCTTCCATTGCCCGTAATGGACTTGTCGGCGTCGGAATAGCGGAGTCAGGTCGTTTCCTACCGAAGAGGCTTTTCTCTACACCCAAAGACATCGAGAAGGTTGTAGATGCCGTTGTAACCGCCATGCAGTTTTCAGTTACAAACCGAGGTGGTGGAGCTGCACAGCTCTATGCCACTGGGCCGATCAATCAGCCTGACAATAGCCAGACTGGCGTCAATCCGGCCTGGCGGGATGCCATATGGGAAGTCATCATGGGAGGCTTCTGGACAAGTAGCACCCCCGAATCAGTGCGCAATCAAATCCGTCATACAATATCCGCATCCATCGAGCCATACAAGACTCTAACACCAGGCGGCGGTTGCTATATGAATGAGGGCGATTGGACCGAGGGAAACTGGCAGCAGACATTTTTCGGCAGCAATTACGATAAATTGCTGCAGGTGAAGAGGAAATTCGACCCCACTGGCCTGTTCAACTGCTGGAAATGCGTTGGCTGGTCCGGATATGAAGAGTAAGTCTGGCGTAATCTAGTGACATACTTCAGCGAACGCTAAAAATATGCAGCCCTATGTACTCATGCTACTCGCAGAGTCTTAAGAGTCCGAATCCTACTGTACCGCTAGGACCGGTGGGGTGAGTACGGTTGGTTGCTCAGTGATTGGAATTGATTACACTTGTTCACATGCCGATTGCACGTCTCCATTATTAGTTATCCTATCGAGAAATCGAGAACCACTTCCGTTATCTCCAAAGTCTGCAAAGAACTTCTCTTTCAGGGAAGTCGCTAAATTTCCCACGAGATTGTCGCACAAAGACTCCCGTTCGTCCTCCATTGTACACGCTTTGCTCAGCTATTGTCACACACAAAAAGAGATGCTGACCGAGGCTATCGTCTTATCTCAATCGAATACGTCCAGCTGGGCCTCGGCTACGCCTACACTCGGAATCATACAGGTTCGAGCGCACCTAGACAACGGTGCACTAGGCGGCACGTTACTCGTCGCACAATGCTCGGTGCTTTGGTAGAACAGTAAGCAACGTATGAGTGGCCGAATGGGAGATTGCGCTCCATGTGGCCAACGAAATGCGGCGTATGACACGTTTGCCTTGGTGATGGCGAGCTGAGCTCAAATTGCGGCGGCGACCAGTGAATGGACGACATCCTGTACAGAGCCACATGCGGACGCTGGCCCAGCAACGGAAATCTCCAACCATCAACACCGAACCTCGAGATACGCAACACAAACTAAACCAACAAAAAGCTACCACGTTTTCGTATGACATCTTCCAGCAAGTTGTTCGCCTCGGCGGCACTGACACTACCAGCACAACCCCTGTGGCAACAGGCATACCTAAGCGAATCATCAGTTTGATGAAAGGTGCATGCTAGCCGCTTCGTCAACCGCACCTCCTCTTCTTCACACTTTCCGCTCGCTCTTCAACTCACTCGCTCTCTTCTAACCACAGTCACTCCTTTGTTCGAGCAAGTCCCCAACCATGGCATTCAGCCTACTTCGATTCCTCCTGGTCGCTTCTCCGCTTGCGCTGCGCGCAGCTGGACTCCAACATGGACATCTTCGACACGGCCATCATCCACACGTGGCTCGCACAGTGGCCAGCGTGTGCATTCCCACGATCGTCACCGAGACTGTCTACGTGACGGCGGATTGTCCTGACGGCCAATGTCCCGCGCCAACTCCAGGACCTTCATCCAGCGGCCTCATTTCGGAGTCCGCCCCGCCCCCAGTCGACACGCCGGCTGCGCCTCCTTTGTCTTCAAGCGCTGGATACGATGCGCCGCCTGCGGTGCCTCCATCTGCGACACCTGAATCTTCAAGCGCTGTCGCACCGCCACCACCTGCGCCGCCCTTGTCTTCAATTGCTGTCTACAGTGCGCCGCCCCCACCTGCACAGCCTTCGTCTTCAAGCGCTGTCTCCAGTGTTCCTGCGCCGCCCCCACCTGCACCGTCCTCGTCTTCAATTGCTGCCTACAGTGCGCCGCCTCTACCTGCGCAGCCTTCGTCTTCAAGCGCTGTCTTCAGTGTTCCTGCGCCGCCCCCACCTGCACCGTCCTCGTCTTCAATTGCCGCCTACAGTGCGCCGCCTCCGCCTGCGCACCCCTTGTCTTCGAACGCTGTCTCCTATGTCTTGGCGCCATCTCAATCTGCGCCACCGGCCAGCGCCGAAAGACCGCAACCCACCGTCGACTCTTCGCTCTTGTGCCCTCATGTCGAATCGCAGGCCATGGATGCAGGCACGCCTATTCCGCCCATGCCATTTGGTGCCCACTTAGATGCCAGTGTCGCAACTTATAACCCGTTGCCGACGCTAGCCGCCGCGATCTGCCAGGCGCCGGATAACTTCCACAAGATCACCACGATTCCGAACCACGGCTCTATCAAGAATTCCTGCAACTATGAGGTCTACGTCTCCTCATTTGGCTGTGGTGGGGGCGCGCAACACGAGCTAATTCCTGCTGGTCAAACCTGGAGTGAGCCACTTCGAAGTTGTCCTGCGGCCCAAGGCACGCTCGTCTACAAGGTCACCAAGGCGGATGAACCGTCCAAGCCCGTCCAGTTTGAAGTAGGGCTCACCCCCGACGAACAGCGAGCTGGGCAGGAGAATTCCGTATGGTACGACATCAGCTTCCTTGACTGCATGGTTGAAAACAGCACCGACTTGAGTGCCTGTCCGGGCTGGGAAGGCGGCGTGCAATGCGTGCCTGGAAAGCAGGGCTGCCAAGTATTCGTCTGCGGCGCCGGCGAGTATTGTGACGGAAGTGCCTACACCACTAAGGAATTCGGCCTGGACGCGCAAAACGAAGCTTGGAGGAAAAAGGCTGGTGCGCCCGTCTCGTCCTGCGAGACCAGGCAGGAAGGCATCGCTTTCGAGCTCTGCGCCACAACCTAGGTAGATTTTTCTTCTTCACTTCGCTACTCACCAGATGGGTGAGTTTTCTTTCTCTCGGTCGCCGACCAGGTGGACCTCTTCTGCCTCGCTCGGCCTCTGAGGTTGGATTTTTTTCCCTTTCGGTTATGAACATGGTATCTGGAGTTGCTGCAAAGATTTTTCTCGTGGAGGATGGCTGGATACCCTGTTGAGTTTCAGTGTCGGGGCGTGCCTCTTTTCTTGTATTCTGGAACCATGATGACGCACGTTGAGAGTGCTGGCTACCTTCGATGTACAGATACCACAGGTAGTCAAAGAAATGGACGATGAACATATCTGAGATCCCCGTGGGGCGTGTATTTGTGCGAGTCAGTGGCCCACATCGCGTTAAGTTGTGGGGATATCCTTGATTGGTATACGTACCACCAGTACGCACACTCACGCACATGCACAGCTTAGTCACTTTCCTTTCACGCGTCGCAATGTAGCATCTCCACCCCATATCTTAACTCTTAGTAATTCCGCAGTGCGCTTCATATCCACCACCACACCCTGCCCCTTCCCGCACCCAGGACCAATGAAAGGAAATGAACGACTCACAAGCCGAAGCAATCCTATAAACTCCAACCTCGCATGCTGCGTAACCGGCGGCTTCACCGCCCTATTCGGCCTTATCTTATTCCTCATCAAAGAAGGTTTCTTCAATCTACATCACCGAGCCCCGTAAACCCCCCTTCCCTCGTCAACATAAAACCTCTTTAATCTATACTTATGAGGTCTAAATAGTTGTTTTGCTAGGTGCTGGTGTCTTACTCTTCCCTCTCGGTTTTAATCTATTTTGATTGTACTACTATGCAGACGCGCTAGAAGCGGTTGCAACGGTTACGTTGTGTTTTACTCGTCTTGTGACGGGGATATAGATGGTTATTGCAAAGGGGGTACTATTCGCTTAAAAGGGAAGAACCGAGTACCATGCGCTCAGGCTACTGCTAAGAATCGACGTCGGCTACTTCTTCGGTCTCCATCTCTTCGGTGTCGTCGTCCTCGTAGGTTGGATCCACACGTCCAATCCCAAGTACGGCGAATACCTAGATTCACAAAATCAAAACTACACCCGGTGGGGCATCTACTTTGCACAACCGATAGTACACAATCTTGACTTGACGTCTACGTCATATTCTATAACCAGCTTCCAACCCACGCAGTAAATCTACTTCTCCACAATAACAACCCACTGCCCCGCCTGCATCCTCACCTCCCCGCCTACCACACTCGTCCCCTGCGCCTCCCTCACCCTCTCCTCTAAAAACTTCACCTCCTCCCTCCACCTCACCCCATCTTCCTCTTGCCATCCTCCAATCCCCCCCAAAAACGCCCACGTCCTCTCACACCACATGCTAAACTCCTCTTCTTTCACTGTCGCCTCCACATCCTGCCTCTCCACCCTCATCTTCTCCTCTGTGAACCCCGCTTCCAACACCACTCTCCTTAGCTGACTTCCGTCTTCCCAGTTAATCGGCGGCGCCTTGAACGCCGCGTCCCCACGGAATTTCCTATGCGTCATAAGAATTGGTACCAACCACGTAATCTCCGCCCAACAATTTATCACCGCCGTCCCGCCAGGTTTAAGTGTGCGGTACGCTTCCTTAACCCCGTCGACGCCGCCGCCACTCCAGAAGATGACCCCGATATTCGCTACATGCAGATCGAAGAACGCGTCCGGGAAGCTCGTGGCCTCGGAGCGTTGGTTTGACACGGAGATGGGCCAAGAGTTGGCAGCCGCGTCGTCAGCGAGGACGTCGAGGAAGGGCTGGTCGATATCGGTGGCGTGGATTGTGACGTCGGGCTGGTGCTTTGAGAGGATGAGGCGCGAGACGGTGCCCGCGCCGGCGGCGTTGTCGTGGACGACGGCTCCGGGTGCGATGGGCTTGAGTAGAGACAGGTTATGGGCTGCGAATTTGGCTGTTGTGATGCCGCCGGTGGCTTCGTAGGTGTTGACTTTGGCGCGGCCCGTCATGAGGGCTGCGGCTTGGGCGGGGAGGGCCGTTTGGTGGATTGCGTGGGCCATGGTGGGTTGGGTCAATTGGGGGTTTTTTTTCCTTGAGGGGTTCTTGTGTCACGTGTGCTGGGTGGTTTTGATGGAAGTGGTGGTCTGACTGGAATAATGTGAACCGTGGAGGAGCTCGACCTCTGCCGTTTTATATTGTGTGGTTGCTCTTAGCGCTGACGAGAAGCCTTATCATAGAAGAGCTGTGCCGCCTCCGTCGTAAACACACAACAACATGCCGGTGCGAACGTCCACTCTCCCTTCATGTCCCTAAGTCCGGTTCCCTAGAAAAACATCCACACCGCGAAACTGTGCCCACGCCGCTTCACCAGCCTCGCCGATGCTTCCGCCGATCATCTCGGCCGACGTGGGGGCGGCTCCGGCGGGGCTCGTGGACATGTCCGAGTCTCGCTCGCGGCGCCCATCGCGACTGCGTTTCGAGCGTACTTGAGCAACGGAATCGAAGAAGTGCCTGAAACAAAAGGATGGAATAATATCGGATGAAAAGATCAACTCTTAGGCCACACTCTCAAGGAGGATGCAATACCATTGCGTCTACTGTGAAGCTCATGCGTTAGAATACACCGAAGGACTGTAGACGTCCACGATCCACTTGGCCAGATTTGTCAAACGACATTGAAAAGAAACCACAAGTTAGTGGAATCATGAGCATTCGGCCTGTAGCCGGAATTTCTGCACACGGAAGACGTTTGAGAGGTCTGATGCATTCATGCTATCCACTTTTTCTACTCCACGCTCAGTCTTCCACATTACGAGCCAAACTATCCACCATCGGGCATTTTGAAATCCATATACTCATGCGCCAACTTGGCGAGGTGGTATCATCCAGTATCAAAAGAGCAAAACAAAAGCAAGAGGAACCGTGATCGTGTGCCCGCAACGGAATCATGCTGGGTATTATACAAAGGACAGCAGTTTCGAGCTGCTTAGATATCGCCGCGAAGGACAGGGTTGTTGGCACCGAGAGTGGTGTTGTCTGGAAACAGTCAGCAAAATTCCAAGAATTAGAGGGCCCCATGGAGGGTATCACTTACACTGACCTGACTGAGCGCCAGAAGCGCCGGTGCCGCTTGGGGCAGAACCGGTGTTGAAGGCACCATCCATCTGGTTGGCGAGACCAGCTCCGGCACTACCAGTGGGAACACCAGCACTAGTCAAACCAGAACCATCCTGTTGGGGGTAGCCAGAACCACCCTCTTGCTGGTAGCCGGAACCAACGCCACGAGTTTGGCTACCAAGACCCGAGCCAGGAGCACCAACACTAGGGTCAGCGCCATAGCCCTCAGACCTGCCGTGGGGCTTGCGCTGAACGGAAGGAATCTTGGGCAAGCTGGAAGTCTCCTTTGCACTGCCGATCGAGAAGACTGGGCTCTCCCACTTATCACCCTTGGCAGCAAGCTCCTTATACTCTGTGGCCTTGGTGCTGATACCGCCAGGCAGAGAAATGTTCTGGAAGATGGAGTCGTGCTTGGTAACGGCGATGTTAACGTGCGTATCCTTGGCGCGTTCCTGAAGTTGCTCCTTTTTCTGTTTACCTTGCATGATGCGCTGGTTGGCAGCGGATGCGTAGCGCTGGTAGATGTTTTGAAGGTTCTCGGGATCAGGGTTGCGCTTGGCATCCTCAGCAGCCTTATCGGCCTCCTTCTTGATGTCGTAAATGAGAGCATCGAGCTGGTTGACGTTGTCCTTGATCTGCTTCTCGAGGACGCGCTGGATGACAGGGCGCATGACCTTGAGCAGGAGCGGCTTGAAAAGGTTGAAGAGGAGCTTGTGGTTGCTCTTCTTCAACTTGATCTGCAAGTTCTCGATATCGGTAGAGATCTTGTTTATCTTGAAGTAGTGGACATTGTCAGACGACCTGTCTGCGTTCTCCATCTCGACCTTGAAGCTGAAGCCACTGCCACCCATGAACACGTCCATGACACCCTTGTCCGTAATGGTAGGGAAGCCATGCTTGCGCTTCACGTAGTAGGAAACGTCGCGAAGGTCCATCTGAACGCCGCTGACGGACAGCATGACCTTGTTTTTGTTCTTGCTGGAGATGTGCTTACGACCCCAGCGCCAGTAGTTGTCAGAACCAAATTCAGCAACGTTGGGAGCAAGGTTGTCGCCCTCAATGACAAGGTTCTCGACAACGGCATCGACCATCGGGTCGGAATACTCAATTCGAGGAATGGGTACGTAGCGGATGTTCTCGAAGATACCGGGCAGAATGACCTCAGTCAGATCCTTCACCAAGTGAGGCTTGAACACCGTCTTGCCGTTCTCGTCGTGTCCGAGATCGTTGAACAGCTTCTGAATGGAGTTGCTGAACGCCCTGTTCTGAGGGTCAGAGTCGAACTGCTGGCCAAGGAACTTAAACTCGTCGGCAATGCGATCAGTGTGACCACGGTAACGACCACGGAGCAGCGTATGACCGTCATCGTACAGCTGGTTCCACTCCTCGTTCGAGCGGTCCTCCATGATGAAGCCTTGCTGCTTCAAACACTTGCGGATGTAAGCATCGAGATGCTTGAACCAGTTCTTGAGGTCTGGATCGCGATCGGCATCTTTATAAATCTGGTTGACGGAGTCGATCAGATCATCAAACGAGGTGCTGTTCGCAAAGCGCTCAAGAAGAGTCTTAATATTTGTCAGCATGCCATTACTATCACTAAGGAATTCTGGTAAACGCACCTTGAGGTCAGCTTCGGCGAGTTGCAACGCGTCGTCCTGGTGCGCACCTTGCACAGATCCCTTCCCCTGCTGCGCAATGTCACGCCCATGTCCGGCGTAGCGCTCAGCGAGGTTCAGTAGGGTCTCAATGGCGCTCTGATAATCTTGATGTCCCTGAATCTCGACGACCATCTTCTTCAAACGCCAAATAGTCTGTTCGCGACGCTCCTCAGGCATCTTAGTCTTAAGGTAGTTACTGAGGCGCTCGCGCTGGCGCCGCGCGCGATCCTTCTGTTCCTCTGGAATGTTCTCAGAAGCTTGTCGCTTTGCCTCGCTGGCGGCGTTCTGAGCATTCAATCCGGTCTCCTGGCCAGTCTGGGCCTCGGTGGCGCCGGCTTGAGCGACATCAGCGGGATCGCGTGAACCGTCGGGGTGAGCAGCCTGAGTGACATCGCCGGCGGCCTTCTGAGCATCACCCTTGGAGAACGGAGACTTATGCTTAAGCTGGCCCCTCAGGTTGTCCTTGGACAGGTCAGGAACGTCATGCCATGTGTTGTCGTCCGCTGGACGGTCGATCTGGCTGAGTTGCTCCTCGCCTGGCTTGACCTAGAATAGGTGTTAGTGACACGTGACTTGGCTGGATTGTCCTACCCCGGCATGGACAACGTAGGTAGCTTTTCGCACATTCATGCAGATAGCCGTCTGGACTGTGCATGCTGGGGCAAGTCGCGTGACATGTTACTGACCTTGGTAGCGGTGTTTTGTGCAGCATCGCCAGCAATGTCTCGCAGGAGAATGGTGGCGTCTGAAAGGAGCTTTCTGAACTGGCCATTAGAGATGATCAGAGTCCCGAGCGTGCGCAAGCCCTCGAGGGCTTCGTTGCCGTGTTGCTTCGCCGTCGCCTTATCAACGGGCGCCTGCGGGGCCTGCGCATTGCCGCCGCTGATCTGCTCGGTCTGCCAGATGAAGTCCTGGAGGAGGTTGCCCTCGTTCTTGGTCAGAAGCAATGTCTTGGCCTGCTCGATGACGTCCTTGAGGTCGGCCACCAGCGTCTGGCCCTCTGCAGACAGGTTCTTAGACGGTGAGCTTAGCGCTTTTGACGCCAAAGCTGAGTTGAGGGCAACATCGATCTGCTTGTTTGACGGGACCTTGCCATTCGCGAATGCTGTGTCACATGTTAGCCGTTGCCCTGCGCACCGCGCAAAGCGTAAATAAGACACACACCTTCGTAGATGCCGTAGAGCTGCAGCTTGTTATTGACGTCCTTCTCCTTCTGCTTCTCGTTCACCGGGACGTTCACGGCTTTCGACGACGACATGGTGTTGTATCAATATCAGGTCGCTGCAGGGGTATCAAATAAAGGAGCTATTAGGAGGTAGGGTGTGTCGTAGTCGTGGGTGTGGTAATGGGGTATCAAGAGGTGGTATGTAGGAGCGAGACAGACAGGCGCGTTTGCGCTTTATTTGGTTGTGGGTCGCGTTGCCGTGGCAGGCGCTGGCAGGTTTCGTGCTACTCACTCGACGTCATCGCGAAATCAGAATCGACTCCCCGCACAGCAGTGATTTGCGCCTCTTGATCGAGGCACCAACGAAGCACAAAGCGGCCTGCGCAACCCAGTTCGCAATCTCCCCACCTTGCGCCGCCAGCACTCAATTCATGATCCCTAGCCCCCAATTGGGCTGGTCTGCACCCAGAAAGGACCAGAAGGGCCCTTCAATGACGGATTGTTGGCGGCATAGTCTGGCTCTACGTCGCGGGATCAGCGACAAGGATGGCCGGTATGTGTCATCCCGCAAATCCCATGCATTTCGCGAAAATCCCATCACGATAACGCCCAGGGCAGTTATCCTCCGACCTGCGGGCATCTTCCTTCACCTTCTGCCCTCTCCAGGTGCTGCGAGGCCAATCTCGTTTCAGCAGCAGCGCCCGCAATCGCGCAACACGACATAGGATACACGTTGTGCTGCAGCCACACAGTTGTCCAGCCAGCAATCCGACCCGCCTTGAATGGCTGGCTTCAGGGCGGCCACTAGTGCAGATGTGTGGCTTTAGTCGTCACCATGACGTGAGCTTTTTCTGCCGGATCTCAACACCGCAAGATTATCAGCCGTCTGCTCGTTTGCGAATACGCTATCGTCGCTATGGCCTGTTTGTCTGGCGCCTTTGAAAATTATGCCTTAGTCGTGGGAGATGTGCATTGGCGTGCGTGGCAAGGGTCACGGGGATGGATTCCGTGCGGAAGAGTCTCAGCCTTGCATGACGCCGCTGGTCACGTACAAAGGGTAATCTCAATAAAGTCGGCCGTCACGTGCAGCAGGGATTCCTGCAGGGGTAGCAACTTCAAAAGTCGCGCGTCTTGATTCCATCTAAAGTATAAGCAAATACACCCAAATAAGATGTTCTAATTATGCTGTAAAGTTGTTCTGGCCACCTGCGTCCTCGCAGAGCTCTGCAACGCGCATAAAGTAGGTAGGATGAAGCTTTTCGGCCATATACTGCCTGAGTGTCTCATCACCTTGCTAGACCTCCTTTATGTACTGTTCTGCAGCCTTTTTGGCCTCCTTAGAACTTGATAGGTATTCGTAACTTGCCAAAAAACCTTCTAGACGCCCAAAACAGCGCTCAATTGGGTGTAAGTCGGGTGAATTGGGAGGCTGAGGGCCAAACTTGATTCCTAGAGCTTCAATTTCTGGCTGGCAGTACCGGAGACCTAGTGAGTGTAGGCGAACGTTGTCTTGAATTAAATAGACAGCTGCGCCTGGGTTATTGTCGCGTATAGCGCAGTAATAAGGGAATAGGTGTTTCTTAAGTATGTTCTCTGCGTACCAGATGCCGTTCATGCCCTTCCCTCCGTTGTATACAAACTCCTCTGTTTTGAAGAACTTTTCAACAGTAAGAGGTTTCTTGATACCTGCGCGGAGAGCTCCACCCTTCTTACCAGCAGCCTTGTTAGTAGCTCGGCGTTGACTGTTATTATAGGCAATATTGCGGTTGATTTCCCGTAGTTGCCGCTCCTCGTTAGTGCCAGCGACAGTCGCGCGAGAGCGTTTGACCTTAAGAGCCTCCTTTGCCATATTATTTGTGTGGGAGACGCGTTGTATAAGGTCCTCGCGGCTCTCATCGTCGTCCTGAGCCCAAACAACGCAAGGGCGTTGATAGGAGCAAGTAGTATCAGTTAAAGTGGCAGCGCAGATCATAAGACTGAATTTAGGTGGCGTTGCAGGCAGTGCGTAGACGTTACTGTCTTGTCCAACTGGTCTTGAAATCCTCTGCTTTCCGCCACGTATATTGCTCCCGCCAATGGACTTAGAGGTCTCATCATAGCAGACGAATATAATGCGTGGAAAGTGTAGGTTATATTCAGCCTTGAGCCAGGCACAGTACTGTAGTCGCTGGTCCTCGTCGTTGCTACTGAGCGCCGGTTTTTTGGGTCGTACTCCGCGAGTTATTGCGTATGGGTGCTGCTCGTCGCGGTGCTCCCTAGCAATGTTATGGACTGTATTCTCACTGAGTGTGATGCCAGCTTCTGCGCAGAGGTCTCTGACAGCGTCATGCACCCGGTAGGTGCCATATACGATGATGTCATGCCGTAGTCTTGCGCTCAGCGTAGAGCCATCGCGTACCTTTACAGGTCTGCCAGGAGGAGACTGCTTGACTGTAGGTGTTGCAGCTAGTAATTCCTGCAGTGAGTCGCCCTTTGCGGCGCCTTTGACGCGTCGAAATGCCTTACCACAGGCGTGGTCAGTTATACCCAAATCAGTGGCGATTTCTGGGAAAGTGAGGTTGTATTTTGTCCTGAGAACGACGATAGCAGCTAGCTGGGCTTCTGAAAGCAATCGAGAGCTTTTTTTGGCAGGATTTGAAGCCATATTGAGTGAGAAACGTGAGGTTGAAGTGTAGGTGTTGACGCTCTACAGAGCTCTTAGAGGCTCGGAGGCTCGGAGACTCTGTTCCGCTAGTGACGCGCTAGCTTCTTGGCAAGTCACATGACGGCCGACTTTATTGAGATTACCCTTTGTAGTCTCGAACCTTGTACCATGGAGCCGGTGCGGGATGACCCGTGTCTTCATCTGTCACTTCATCAATCTAGTCCTGTATAAGGAACCCATATTATGCGCGAAGTTAAGAATAGTAAGTATGCATTTGAGAATAAGTAAGTTATGCAGTCAAGCATGGTAAGTGCGTAATAAAGGAACTGTATCTTATATAGATAGGAAAGGAACAGAAGGTGTGTGTGCAGTCAAGCAAGGATGTATGTCTTCGCAAGATGTAGTACAAACAGAGTCGAGGATAGAATTGTGCCGAGTTCGTTCTTGAATTGAGAACATTGGACTTTCAATGCGCACGCAGTAGCCGTGGGCTGTTCGTGTGGTAGCGTTATTAAAAAATTTGTTGACTTGGTACGCGGTTCGGTGTTGGAATGGGACGGAGGATGTACTGGGGAAAGAACATTTAGGGTGCGATGTTCTCCTCCTCCATCGCCTTGCTATATTTCTCGCCTTCGTACGCTCTTCTGATTAACTAGTCGCTCGCTTTGCTATTGTTAGCTGCTAAAGAGGTCAGTGTGCGAAATGCCTTGGGGTACGTTCTCCTCCGGGTGGAAGAGCAACATTCACTGACACTACAACCAACAGGGACAGGACTTGTCACTCTACCAAACTTGAGTTTCAGTATGGAGCTAGATGATTGTAATAATACTTCTCACTACACACTCACTATCCTTTTGCTTACAGCATATGCTTCCCCTTTACTATATAGTTCCTTTCTGATAGTACTGATAACACTCTTTCCCTACGTAGTCTTGCTTCACTACACACAATTCTTTCTTAGGCGGTACTATCAACTCTCCTCCACTTCACACTTCCATCGATGATATATAATCAATCTTTTCTTTACAGGACCCGCGACAATTCTTCACTACAGCCACTGTTAATACTTTTAGAGTACTACACAAATCTCCATTTCTACAGCACCAGCGGCGCGTCTCCTACGACACGGAGCACACGGCTCTCATTGGTGAGGTATACACGACCCGTCTGTGTTGCACAGCCTCGTTGACGGTAACTAGTTATCTGACCACCTCCGCTTGTACTTGCAACTTCTCCACAGCATCTGTGTGTTCAAGTCGGCGGGGCGGCAGCTTCCTTCCGCTGTCGCGACTTCCTCCATCGAACGCGGCTTCCTCCATCAAATTAAGAACCCATTATACGACAAAACTCAAATTGCCCTTATGCAGAAGGGCCAGATATCTCTAAATATTTTTAGAACATTACGTAATAGTTCCCGAATACAGTATATTAGGCTTAACAATAATGGTTTTTGGGGATTAGGGATAGTAAGGACGTAGTTAGTGGCAGCGATGATGAATTTGCGACTCTTCCTTTACACAATCAAATGGCATCTTATATGCCAGACATTGGTTCCTTTGTCCTCTATAAATATACAATCGAAAGATGCCAACGTGCTCATACTTCATCCCAATTGTCACAGAACCCATGAATCCCTTTAAAATGCATATCCGATAACTATACAATATCCTCACGCAGCCCCCTCACTCTGCCTCCCCTTCGCACCCGACCTCTTCCCCCCCGCAGCAGTTTTCTTCGTACCTGTCCCCCCTCCCGACGCCGCACCCACACCCGCCGGGCCCTTCTGACTCTCAATCGCCACCTCCGTTTCAATGCTCTTAACCGCCCGACTAATCGCCATACTATACCCGCCAAACCACTCGCCCCAACTCTTCCCATCCGCATCCCGCGTAACCTCCAACCCGCTCGTCTGCCTGCTCGGCTTCGGCGCAGCCCTCTTCTCCGACTGCGCCGCTGTTGAGGGACCAGCCGACACCTTCGTCGCCTGGTTCGCCCGCCTCTGTTCTAAGAACGAGCGCGCGACATTCTGCGCCGCCGAGACGCCCGATTGTATAGTTTTGACGTCGTTCATATTGAGCGTGGAGGGAAGCGGGATACGATAGGAGCCCGTCAGGGTAACCTGCCGGCCTTCGTTGTCGTAGAGTGGCTCTGCGGGGTCGCGCGGTACCTCCTCGATGGGCTCCGTGCCTCCTGAGGTGGACCGTTTGCCCTTCGGGCGGGCACTGCGTGGCTGGTATATTTCCAGATCATGGCGCGCGGACTCGAGTTCCTCTTCTGCGCGTACGAGCTCCTCGTCTGCTTCTTCCTCTTCGGGGCTGGCGGTCGTGGTGGACAGTGTGGGGATGGACTGCACGGAGGAGGTCTTGCGGCCTTTGCCGCGGCGGCGGGGTGAGCGGTTGTGTCCTTCAGTGGATTGGTAGAGTTCTTCGACTTTGGCTTCGAGGCCTCGCACGCGGGACTTCAGCGCTTCGAGCTCGACGGTGGGGGGGACTGTTGGAGGTGCGGTGGTAGCATTGACGGAGGGTGTATCGTCGGTCGGGGCATCTCTGTTTAGCTTCCTTGGACGCCTTCGCTGTCTATTGGGTCCTGATGATACAGGTGTGCTCGATGTCTCCGCAGCATCTTTATCCTTCGCTGGTGCTGGTTGCCTTTTGTTTGCAGCAACAGAAGTAGATGTAGTAGGAGCTGTTTTCTTCGCAGACTCCTTCTCTAGAATCACACCACCCGCTGATCCCACTCTTCCAGCGCTGCTCTGTTCCGCAGGAACCGCAGCTTTCCTCGATCTCGCTTGCGTAGGAGCCTGTGACGTAGATGCGGTCCGAGCAGGGGACTGCGCTTTTAACGACATTGCGTTGCTCTATCGAACTTTTATCACAATGAGATACAATACAGATACAAAGGAAAGTGCTATCGAAGGAAAATCTAGGAGCGCTCGCTGAAGCAGGATTCTTAGAGTTGGACAAGCGGTGCTGCTTGACGTATGATGTCGTCCCTCGCATCACATGCAGGGTTCAGGGCTAGCCATCCCGGGAGCGATCGCCAACCGCGATGAGGACCGGTTCTAGAACCATGGGCGTCCTGCAACATCGCGTTGCAAGATGGGCTTTGAACTTCTTCTGAGGTCGTGTCGCGCATTATCCAGGATGTGTAGGTAGATGTAGAGCGGCTAGGTTCCAGCAGTCTGGGCGACCCATACGCAACCCCTGGCTTTTCCAATCACACACGGACACGTTAACAAGACATCTCAGCGGTGAAGAAGATAGACAACCCATTTCGTTTCTATCATGAGAAAGCAAAATACATGCCCGAGCACCAAACCATCTATGTTGCCGTTTCGCAAACTGAACATGACCAACACTTTCTCAACATGGAAGAAATCCCGAGCCGCACGCGCTCAACCGTCAAAAATCGAACTTATGATCGATGCTGTCAGACATAGCATGAATCGCTCCTACCAACCCCATAGCAGCACGCGCAAACGAGGAGGGGAAGGTACAGATGCAGAAAGAGCCATTTTTCAGATCCCGGGGGCGTAAGGACATCAAACTTTTGAAACAGAAGGAACCAGTGCAAAGTGTCGTGTGCTCGGGCATGCTGAAGTGGAGATGGGCATGGGCGAACGGACATGAGAGCCATTAAGCATGTATGGTGGAGTCAAGCTGTCGAAAACTCTAAGAGTTTTGGACCAAACGAACAGTGCCCTACCGAACGGTCCGTAGGCGGATGATGCTGTGAAGAGATATACCGACATACGAGAGAGGATACATGGTTGCCAACAAGATCTTGATACGCAGAATTGAGACAAACAGCAGAGCCACATCATGAGAAAATGCAGCCCCGCGTCTAGATGAAAGCGTAGCGGTGCGAGCATCTAGACATGCGTGCCGAGAATGGGCTACGAACCCTAGGATGCGATGGCACGGGCTGGACCGCCTCCACGGCCCCTACCACCCCTGCCTTGGTTCTTCGTAGGCTTCGTGACAGTACTCCAGCCGTCTTCGTCCATTTTCTCTGTAGTTGGTGTGGATGCTCCCGGCGTGCTGGACTTTCGCCTCCAGGAATTGTCGTACTTGGGATCGCGCACAACCTCCTTGGGCTTCACAGTCTTGTCGTCGACAACGTCCCCGTTTGCAGGGCCATCGGTGGCTTTAACCTCCGGGGGCACGGCACTATCATCTTCAGCCCGCTGGAGGATCTCAATGTTGGCGCGCGGCTTCTCTGCATCTCCATCCTCTTTCTTCTCGGTCGAGGGAGTAGGTGGTGCCTCAGATGTTGGGGAGGTCATAGTTTTCTCGGCAGATTTCCCAGTAGCCTCTTTGGCCTTCTTCTCTTCGCGCGCTTTGTCATCGGCCTCCTTTTTCTGGCGGATGGCCAGCTGCCTCTTCTCCTCAATCTCTCGCTCACGGGCAGCAGTGTCAATGGGTCGGGCAGCACCGAAGGGGTTTGACTTGGAGTCAGAAGCGGAAGCTGCAGGAGTGTCGGGTGCTTCCGAGACGGTTCGCTTAGCGAGATTAAGTTTCGGGCGAGTCGCTGGTGCGGCAGACTGAGGTACAGGTGATGATGGTACGCTAGCATCGGGCGTTGCTGTAGGCGATTTGACTGCGGCGTCCGGACGCATCTTTGAACGCCACTGGTTGTCGAGTTCCGGAGCAGTCGGTTGACGGTCATACTGCGGGCGATCGGAGAATTCGCGGCGCGGTGGACGAGAGCCATCGTTGGAACGTCCCTCGCCCCAGGCGGGAGACTGCCGTCGCTCGCGAGGACCGTCGTTGCTGCGCACACGGCCACCCTCCCTAAAGCCGCCGGTCGGCGGGACTGGAGACAGAGGGCCCTTACGCTCCCAGTTGCCAAAGTCGCGTTCTTTGCCATCACTGCTGAACGGCGGTGGGCGTCTCCGGTCTCCCTCGGGGCGTTCTTCGAACTGGCGGAATCCACCGCGTTCAGACGGGCGGCGCTGCTGGCCGGGAAGATCTGGTAGGGGGCCCTTTCGGGTCCAGTCAGACATATCCTTCATCTCAGGGCGGTCCTTTGCTGCCATAAGTTAGCACACTATAGGCAGGTGTTATGTCTTCGAATACGTACGAGGTTCAGCGACGCTAACCCGGATATTTCTGCCCTGGAACTGCACGCCAGATAAGTCAAGAGCCTTCTTCAAGCCATCAAGACTTCCAAATTCGACATATCCAAAGCCTTTCGGCTTCCGCTCTAGCTTGTCCTCCACAATGCGAACATTGGTCACTTCGCATTCGGCGAAGAAATCGTTGATGTCGCCTTCGGTGGCATCGAAGGAAAGGTTGCCCAGGTGGGCCGTATACGGGGGCTTGGAAGGGAGGGGGAGTTCCTCGCGCACGGCGTAGCCTCCAAGTCGGTCGCTTCCACCTAATGTGATGATCAGCACTCGTACCACCAATGTAGCAGTCCAAACGTACTGAATCCGCCACCACCTGCACCGCGGTCGGAACCGAATCCACCGCCACCAGAAGTGAAAGTGCGTCTCTCGCCGCCTCCGTAGCCACCGCCGCCGCCTGCATGAAAGTTAGTACAACGTTTGTTGGGAATTCGCGTCTCGGGGTTCATTTACTTCCGGCTGCACAAAGTCAGTACTCAACGTTGCAAATGGTATATGCGGGGCGACTCACCAGCGAGGGGCATATCCTCCATTTCATCAGCCCATGATCCGAGTGCTACAACGAAGTCAGCCTTTTCCGCTCGCCACACAAGGCGGGGTCGAGCCTACATTGATCGCCCAGAAAGTCCCCCAGGGACATTTTCTGCTGGGTTTTCTTGGGACCTATAAACAATACATATTAACCATATAGTCCAGAATATTTGGGGGTGCGCGCAAGGTGGGGTAACAGGTCGGTGTTGCCTGAGGTCCCGAAGCGCAAGGCAAACGTACCCATGATTGCGGTTAGCAGTCAACGCGCTGTCGAAACCGCGCGCTGGCCGAGAATATCCTGAGAGTTATGCGGGCTCTCAGAAAGTCGTATTTAGTGTGAGCTGTTCGTTCGCCGGTGTGTGTGGGGTTGTGGTCGAGGGGACCTGCCTGAAGAAAATCGCGGGCGGGCAAGTGCGATTAATGTTCAGTCGTCGACGCTAACGCCTTGGCGGTCCAGAGCTCACCTATCCCCAGATTTTGCGTCTCTTATATCATTCGAAGTCGAGTTCTGCTTACTGCGCTCCATGATACAGTGATGAAAGAGACGTCGCCTGATCAGAACGGGGTCACGCATCCGCTCTCAGTGGCTCGATATGGGGCTCTGATGGGTGCCGGAGCTGGTAAGTGCATATTTCGTTTGTATTCGGCCACCCGTGGACGGCGTCAAGTCACGTTCGCTTCTGAAATATGTAGTTTCTCTCTGTGGAAGAGATCTCCCAACTGGTGTCTTTCCACATGGGCGTACGAATGTTGGACACAGGATGCTGAACATTGCGTATCTACCCGGGCTAAAGGAGATCACGTGCCGCTTCGAGGATACATTTGCGCGAACCTCCGAAATTGACATAGACATTATCTGGTTGTCAGACTCATCTCATGAACCAAACTAACAAACCCAGCCGTCCCCGGTCTCATCATAGGCGCCACCTACGGCACTCTCCAGACCCAAACCCCCGTGCTCTTCTCCCTCGTCTCCGGCGCCCAATGGTTCGCCCTCGGCACCACCTTCTTCAGCATCCGCTCCTCCATCCTCTCCAGCACCGGCCTCCTCAACTGGTGGAACATCACCCGCGGCGCTCCCCTCCACCCTCTTCCCCCTCCACCCTCCGAATCCGACCGCATCCGTGCCTCCATCATCTCCGGAGCTGCCACCGGCTTTACCCTCGGCTTCTTATTCCGCGGTCCACGTAATGTCATCCCGGGGACTATCATGTTCTCTCTGTTTGGTTGGGGAGGGCAACATGCTTATGAGTGGTTGGACGCGAGGAATTCGGGGAGGGTTAGGGAGAAGCAGGCCGTGAAGGAGCAGGGTGGGGAGAATGAAACATTTTTACAGAAAGTTGGGAAGAGTAGGTGGAGTCCTATGAGGACGTTGACTGATCAAGAGTACGAGGATATGATGAGAGAGAAGCTTTTGAAGGTCGATGTCGAGATCGCGCTTATTAGGGATAAGATCGAGGCGTTGAAAAAGGAGAAGGAGGCTGAGGAGCAGAAGAAGGCGGCCGATGCACTGGGGAAGCCGAAGGAATGGTGATGAAAACTCCGGATCGCGGACTCAAACATAGCTATGAGGCGTTTGAATTAGGAGTTGTGCATTCTCTGTAAGACTATACTCGGGTATGTGTATGTGTGCGTGTGTAGGATACTTGTATATTTGGTTAGTCGGAAGAGCATATTGACGAAATTCAAGTGTTGGGATGGCGCTCTTTGTACCGCTCACATGTTGGTCAGAATCCGCAACATCACGTAGGTCACAGTTTCTGGGTCTATCTGTGACAACTTTATCCGAGATTTAGGAGAGAAGTAATCCAGGACGATGCATGTTTGAGGTCAAAATATGCGGTGCTATTCCTGCATGATGGCTAGGGTATGTCGCTCTAGAGTAGGGACCTGCATACGTTTCGTGCATGATAAGGAGAGTTGATAAGCCCTCAAGGGTCGCCGGGCGAACGTGATCGGGTACCCTGGACTTTGAAGGAATTCATGAAGTTGGTAGATGCTTCGAGCTATGTCAACAGTCCAGTTTGACCAAACACAGCGAAGAACAAGGAACACACCTTGTCCATCCTAAGTATGTCTCATCTCACGCTTACTACCGGTCAGCTACGTCGAGGACACGAGCGAATTTCATGTATGAGATGTTCGACACGTTGATATTGTTGACTATACCTGATACTCTGATATCTAAACACCATCTTATATCTATTTCAACACGAAGCGTTTGTCTCTAGACCCACCCAGGCTTTCAAAATGCAACTCCGAACTTTTGCTCAACAAAGACTTCGCTATGCAGTCATAAAGAAGTAAGCGCTACAAAAACCCGCGTCATTGAAACGACAAGACGGCCGTAGCTCATCCCGATAAATCGTGAATTTATTCGAAGCTCCATTCCAAGAAGCATGGATCCGGGTGAATTGTCCAGTAGCGGTGGATCTCAAGGACATCGTGAAAGCTGAATCATTGGCCTGTCCTCAACCGGATACACAACCAGACCCTCCCATGCTCCAGGTACATGCCCTAAATGATACAGCCCAACGTGACGACGAGGTCATCGAATCTGCGAAGCCGATGATCCAACACCAAACGCTCCAGTGAAAGGTTTATCCGTAGCGTGCAATAGTACCGAGGGTGAACCGGCAACATCCGATAGTCAAGTTTTGCAGCTGACGGTTTTCGGGTATCGAATGCAGACATCTTCAACGCGGAATCCTTTGCATGTAGCCCAGCTTCATGGTGTGCCCAACCGCTGTGCTGGGCACAAACGGCTGCATCAGCCGCTGGAAGCTTTTCGTTTATCGTCTTCGTTGCGATTGAACGAAGTGGTCTTCGGTCCTGGAAAACGCGGAATAGCGTTGTAGTTGCGGTGAACGCCGTCGCTCGACTTGTTTAGCGGTTGTGCGTTCCATCTCTTCAATCGAAGTCCTCTCCAAATGCGTGATAAAATATACAGTGAACGGGAATGGCAGAGTATGCAACTCAGGCATATCTAGGACGCTTACAAAACGCCTCCAGGTAACTGCACGCCTCTGTTGTTTCCGTCCCAACCGAACCCGCCTGTTCCACTTCCTACACTTCTTATATCGTTCCCGCCGACGGTGCTCACATGGCCTTCGGCAGGTGCAGCGTGTTTCCGAAGCATAAACATAGGTTTGCGGCCTTCTTTATCGAGCTGCTTGAAAAGAATCAACGGTCTCTCATTCAACCCCAAGCATCTTTCTTGATCTCCGTGTACAATGTACAGAGCGTATTGGCGCCAATCAGCTGTAATGTTGTACTTCTTAAGAGCAACAGGCAAAACCTTATGGCATGGGTCATCAATAGACACGCGGAACGACTTGAAAATTTCTACTTGTGGGTTGGTTGATGATGATTGTGCAGATGTGGCGTTGGAGTTCACGGTACCTCCAGACAGAGGTGGATCGCGATCTTCGGGATTTGACGTTGGCGTCGGGTTGGAGCGCATGGCTCTCGAATTAAGCGGCGCGGGGGTATTGCGGGCTCGCTCAGATACCATAGTGGAGTCAGAACCCCAGGTGTTGGTATAGTTTTGGCTGTTGTCGTGGTCGTTGTGCGCATTCCGAGAACTATAGGACCTACCCTGGCTGCTGTTCTGCGCATACGCGGGTGACGTTGGAGACGGTTGCGGGACGGCATTTGGCGACATTTGCTGACCCCCGGCAATTGACGCTGTAAGGTGTGAGGAAGCTGCCAGAGCTGCTGCGGAGGGATCGAGAGACGAATTGTCGACCAGGGCGCGCCCCTCCGGAATGGTCGGAGAGGGGTTCTTCGGGCCAGATGCAAGGAAAAGTCTCTTGGTAGAGAACTTACGTGACAGACTACTCCCCACCGTCCTCTCTGCTGCTGCCGGGGGCGACGTAACAACATGATCGTGAGGTGTGGGTAGCGGCTGCTGGCTCTCCTTGTATGCGCGGGCCATGGCAAGGGTGTCGTCGCGGAGTCTCTTGTATTCTTCCAGCACGCGATTCAACTCCTCTTTGAGATGGCGTATCTCCATCTCGCTGTTATGCAACCGCTCGTCGCGTGCCTGTACCACGCGTATGACCTTGGCGAAATCTTCCTGCGTGGGCGGTGCATCTTGAGCCGAGGTGTCTGCAGCTGGCCACAATTAGCAGCTGATGCCAATGGTGAGTGAAGGTACGTACACAGCGGCACATAGTGGTCTGGCTCTATGGGTATGTTCTGCTTCACTTTGATCTCGTACACTGCTTTGAGGATGGTGAGCCTGTGACCGACGCTGTGGAGTCCTATTTCTTTGAGCTCCATATGCTGCACTTCGACCAGCACCTCGCCCGAAAATTCATGTTCTGCAGCACGATTAGTATGCTAGCGCCAATGTTTGCCATCTGGTCGGCCTACCGATGAACGTGTCCGCATACTGCTTCAGGCCTAGCCCCGCCACAAAGTCGGCGACCTGCTCCTTCGTCCACTCGGTGATGAGGCCGGCGGGGCTGCCCTTGCTGTCTCGCGAGTGGGTGAAGGTGGTGGGCGTGTGTTCGGTGCTCATGGGCCCGGACGACGTGGGCGAGCTCTCGGCGTACTCGACGGGTAGCGTCGGACTCTGTATGACGCTGCGCTCGTGCTCGTCGCTGGCCTCGTAGTCTTCGTCGGAGTCGTCGTGGTAGTTGCTGGTGTATGCCATGGCGGGAACACGGGGAAGAAGCTATGCAGCTCTGGGCGGCAAATGCGAGCGAGGGATGGAAGGCGCCGCCAAGGCCCCGACCGTGGATGCTGAGCAAGGCGTGCGAATAGCGCAATCGTAGGCCCAGAGTCCAGATGGATGTGCAGCAACGTGGAGGTCCTGACCGGGCACCCACGACCCTGCTGAGACGAAGCGAGATTGACTAGGCGTGTTTCGCAGCCTGACACTCGCTGCTGGCTGCAGCGTCGAAGCTCGAGGACCTGTGTCAGGTTGACATGCGGCAGTAGCGAACGAGCGTGGGCGCGTGGGGAGGCGATCTGGAAGGCGCCCTGGGCTTTGTCGTGCGGAGAGGGGGCACGTTGTTGACTGCGCGGGCGGCGGCGGTACAACGGTAGGAAGGAGCAACCAGCGATGTGGCCAGGTGCGACTCGTATCCCGCCTATAGGTGCAATATAAACGGGATGTATATTCTTCTAGTCGATAGCTGCTGAATGACACCAAAAGAACAGGCAACGGCAACACAAGCAGGACTGCACACAGACTGCTGGGAGGAGGCTCTGAGCAGACGACGAGATAGACGAGCAGTTCGTCGCTTCCCTCGGCGGCAAGCACCCAGCCAAGCATTGCCCCGAGCTCCCAATAAGAAAAGTATTGGCTTCGATTTTCACCTGCACCGCATCCGTCTTTGTCCACTGGCGCCTGCGGACAGCAAGCCCAGCCCAGCCGGCGCCCGTTTCTAGATGGCAAAAGACCAACTTGCCCATCTGTCGCCATACATGCACAGCGCGTACGCAAAATCATCGCCAGCCGAGCAGGTTTGCAGCCTACTCCAGTAAAGAACTCACGTTTCTGCACCCTCACCGCCTGTGCGATCGGCAGCCCAAGCTCGCGCAATCCCCGGCATCCTAATTGCTCGCCAACCAGCGGGTCCCGCCTCGCTTCCACCACCGTTGAGACTTGACCATCCGCCGTTGCGAGCCGACTCCAGCCCAACAATCCTGGACGCACACCAACACCTTCTGCATCACAATTCACGTGCATCCCATCATCAATCACCCACCATGTCTGCCTCTGACCGCCTCACCATGAGCGCCTCCGAGGCCCAGGGAAAACTCTCTGTTGAAGTCCGCAACGAGATCTATGCCGCTCTGCTCTCCGGCCGTGGCATTCCCAACATCGAACAAGCCCTCAACCATCAGATGCAAGTCACCGGCTGGAAGTCCACTCTCAAGGCCTACATCAACCACCTGATGCGGAATGAAGGGATCACTTCCGTGCCAGAGATCATCAAGAGGGTGGAAGACAAGATCTTACACGACTCACAAGCCGCCAAAGGCAAAGATTCCACGAACGGCGTAAATGGGGTTAACGGCCACAGCAACGAGAGCGACGAATACAATCTCGCTGTTCCATCCAGCATCACTCGGGAGGGCACAAAGGCCGTCGTGAAGGAGCTGGAGAAGGTCATGGATATCACTGTTGACGAAGAGTGATCCACCCTCCGCATTGGCCCAGGACATGCAAAAGCCCACAGCACTGAGTTCTTGTTGTTGAGCTTTTGCTGATGTTCTTTTTAGTCCGAGGAAAGACCCAGTACCAGGTCCCTCGAGAACTGTTTCTTCGCCAAAACCAAGTTCTATCAAGAGAACTGATCTCTCGAACGACAAATCAATGTCTTCGACCAACAGTTTGAACATATCTGAGTCGCGGCCCTACCTGAGTGGTCGTGCGTCGCAATTGTTTGTCATGGATCCTGCTTATTTTGGTTCGACCCCTCCGACGAGCACTCAAGCGTCACCACCATCAGCGAGTAACCCCGGAAGTTCACCACGCAAACCACCCTCTCCGGCACCCAAGACACCCGTGCAACCAAAGGATTCCACGTCGAGCGTACCGTCCTCTTCGAACAATCCCGAGAACGAGGAAGTGTCGATTTCGAATGCACCTACCGCTTCCGGTTCCAAGAAGCGTCGCAAGCGTGGTCGAAACAATCCTAAATGCAAATGACAGAATTCTGGTCCATGCATTCCCGTCCAATAGTCATTCCGATCATTCAAAATCGCATTATTCGAAGCCAACGAGTCTATCCTCCATTGCAACACAGAATCACCAATCACCATCGTTACCTATAGCATACTTCTCCCGAACCACCCACTAGCCGCCACCCCGCATCCCGGACTCCGGCTGCCTCGAATAATCGTGGGAACCGCCAGGAACGCGAAAGCGGGGTCGGGCTATCGTACAGCAGGACGTGGGCGGCAAAGCCTCGCTATTTGAGGAGTACAGCAGCATACCACAACGCTTTAGGTAATAGGTACCACCAACACATGCTAATTTCAAACGTCGGGAGTCTTTGCTTTTACCCGCTTGTGATAATTCGTGGTGTTAGTTTTCTTTTTCGATGCTGTGCGTGTACGTGAGTGCTGAACGGCCAGCGTATCGATCTGGGCACGGGACCGTCACAGTGCCAGATTTGCCAAGCGTGTGTGCATTTGCAGAGTAGCATTATTATGTGTGTGAGCGGAATAGAGCCCTGGAGGATCCTGACGTTACGCGCGCAACTTCAATTCTAAGTTTACCTCACGGATACGTAACATCGAGTTTGCTTCTATCACATTCAAGTCGGGGGACCAGACGGTCAGGTACCAAGTAGGTGTCAGTCAGACACTGTATTGCTTATCCTAGGGTAACACAGGACGAAGGCAATGCCAAATGGAACCGTCTTACCCGACCTTGTACCTACACGACTGGGCACAAGTACTATACTTTTCTAATCATGCAATTTCATAACTATATGGTGCTCGTCGTCGACATCGGTAGCCATGCCATGTCTCCATGCAATCCCACTCAAACTACCAATGCACGACCCTTAGCTGGGAAGGCTTTTGCCTCCCGCAGCGAGCGTGAACTAAACCACCGTTCCGTCTGATTAGATGCGCCGACATTAACTCATCAGGTGATAATCCGTATACCGTGGAAAACCGACAGACAAACTCAGGAAATGCCCAACCTGTCCACTTAGTTGTACAGGTCCTCGTCCTCGCCTGCCTGGCCGAATGTGTTTTGCTGCTCGTTCGACGCACCCTGGGCGTCAGGGAATCGGAAGAAGCTTGAGCCGCCAGAGTTCTTCATTGACTGAGCGAAAGCCTCGTACCGGCGGATCTCAACATCGGTAACGGAGCGGCGAGCAGAGCGCATCGCCTCCTCGAAGTGTGCCTTGGTAAGCTCGGGCACAGGGTCCTCAGTGCCGTCGTCCATGTCGACATCCTCACCAGCGGCCTCGCGGGCTTTCCGGCGCTCGATCTCAGTGGCAATGGCCTGCTTGATGGCGAGTTTGACGGCACGCTGAGTGACGAAACCAAGATCGGCACCAGAGAAGCCGTGGGTGTTGGCGGCAATGAATTCGACGTCAACATCAGGAGCAACAGGAGTCTTGCGGAGTTGGGCCTTCAGAATACCAACACGGGAGGCCTGGTCGGGCAGAGGAACGTAGACGAGGGTGTCGAGACGTCCGGGACGGCAAAGCGCATTGTCGAGCTGTTCGGGACGGTTCGTAGCACCGATAACAAAGACGTTCTTCTTTGAGGTCATACCGTCCATCTCGGTGAGAAGCTGGTTGACGACACGATCCGAAGCACCGCCAGCATCACCCTGAGATCCACCACGAGACTTGGCAATGGAATCCAACTCGTCCAAGAAGACGACGCAAGGTGCGGCAGCGCGGGCCTTGTCGAAGATATCACGGATATTACTCTCAGACTCACCGAACCACATAGAGAGCAGCTCGGGGCCCTTGACGGAGATAAAGTTGGCAGCGCACTCGTTGGCAACTGCCTTAGCGAGCAACGTCTTACCCGTACCAGGTGGCCCATAAAAGAGCACACCGCGAGAAGGAGACATGCCGAACTTGAGGAATTTGTCGGGGTGGTCGACAGGGTACTGCACGGATTCGATGAGTTCGCGCTTGACGTCCTCGAGACCACCAATATCCTCCCAGCGAACGTTAGGTACCTCCACAACGGCAACTTCGCGCAGAGCAGACGGGTTGGAGACACCGAGAGCAAAGCGGAAGTTCTCCATGGTAACGCCAAGGGAGTCCAGAACCTCGGCGTCAATGGTGTCCTCGTCGAGATCGATGAGATCCATCTTCTCACGGATCTGTTGCATAGCTGCCTCAGAGCAGAGTGATGCCAGATCCGAACCGACATAACCGTGAGTCTCAGCAGCGATGGTCTGGAGGTCGACGTCGTCACCAAGCTTCATGTTCTTTGTGTGAATCTGGAGGATCTCGAGACGGCCGGTCGGGTCGGGAATACCAATATCGACTTCACGATCGAAACGGCCGAAACGACGCAGGGCGGGATCGATAGAGTTGGGGCGGTTGGTGGCGGCCATGACGACCACATTCGAACGAGCCTTCATACCGTCCATGAGAGTGAGCAGCTGGGAAACGACACGGCGCTCGACTTCTCCGTTCGTCTTCTCACGCTTGGGCGCAATCGAGTCAATTTCGTCGATGAAGATGATGGCGGGGGAGTTCTTTTCGGCCTCCTCGAAAGCCTTGCGCAGATTTGATTCTGATTCGCCAGCCATCTTGGACATGATCTCGGGACCGTTGATCAGGAAGAAGAAAGCGCCCGTCTCGTTGGCGACAGCACGAGCCATCAGCGTCTTGCCGGTACCGGGTGGGCCGTACATGAGGATACCACGCGGGGGCTTGATACCGATAGACTTAAATAGCTGGGGATGTCGCAGTGGCAGCTCCACAAGCTCTCGAATTTGGGCCATCTGCTTGCGGCAACCACCGATGTCGTCGTATCCAACCTCATTAAGGTTGCCCTCCTCGTCTTCGCGCTGTATCGGCTCACCCTCGCAGTGGATAACTGTGTCCTGCGCAACGATGCCGAACTCCGGAGGATCAACCTCCACGACCTTGAACTCTACTTGTCGCATACCACCGCGGGCTGTGAATGTGTCGCCTTGTCGTACGGGTCGGTATGCTTCCCGGAAGTACGGGGCGAGGAAGACGTCGAAGAGCGAGCCGGTGATGCCCTCAACGGTGTCGGCGATGGGGAGAACAGCAATGCGCTTGGCCTGCGAGGAGTCAGTCTGGCTGTCATGTACTAGGTCATTCTGGAAATACTCACATATTTGATGTCCGGGCACGGGTGGATGGTGATCACGTCGCCGTGCTTCACCCGCAGGTTGTGGCGAACAACTCGGTTTATTCGCGCGGAGCCATCATCGAGGTCATCATCTGCCAGCACGATGAGAACCGTGTCCTTGCGCTTCTTGCCCTTGACCAAGACGGTGTCGCCACGGAAGAGCTGCAGCGTCTCCATAGTGTTGTTGGAGAGGGCAATGATGGAGTTGTCATCGTTGACGGCATCGGTAACGCTGCAAAGCTGTCAGTAATCGCTCTCGGTGGCCGTCCAGAGGCGGTTTTTACTTACATGAGCGAGTTGGGTTTCTTCTTTTTCTTGAGAATGGCGGTTGCTACCTCATCCTCCTGTGGCCGGTTAGCGGCGCTCATCGCTGAGCTCTCGGGGAGTTTGCCTACGTGTGTCGGCTCCTTGCCGGAGGGATCCCTAGATATGTCAGTAGCTGCAACTGAAGACAGAGGATCTGAAGGTGCTGCAAACTTACTTGGAAAGGTCCGGCTTGGGCTTCGTGTGGTCTGGCTCAGCCGACATGTTGGGCGAGTTTGGTGTCGATTACGTAGTGATAGAAGTGTGTTTGGAGTGCAGAGTATGTTTCTGCGGAAGATGGGAAGAGGCTGCTTGGGAGGCGTCTGAGAGGGTGGTGATGGGGGCGGGGGTGATGAACAGGGCAGTTGGGGTGAGGGCGACGTGTTTTAAGTAGTAGAGCAGTGATAGCTCCAACCGGCGAGATGATGTGCCTCCAGGCTGTGGATTAGAGCTCGGGCCCGGTACGCCAAGACCTTGGAAACCAAAGGAACATTGAAGACTGCTCACCAATACGCCACCGCCTTTCACCGCGATAATACCACCGTGTCCCCAGTCTCTATGAGCGCGAAGTCATGCTTTTGCCGCCTACAGCCTTGTATCACTCGGCGGAGGACCGCGGTGAAACAGCCTCTTCTTTGCCGCCTTCTCCATCAGTGTTGCCTTGAGCCTCACGAAACGCCACTCGGACGACGGCGCTAAACCTCATACGCTGCAATAGCAAGAGCTCTATCCGTTGAGTAGAAGCGAACCAACGTCCTGAAACTGTAATAGCCAGGGTTTACAAACATGTTCGGACATGCCTCTCCTAAACAAGAATGTTTTCCCTGGTTCTGATATCTCATACTGGGCTATACCTAAGGGTCACCATTGCGCTAACCCTGGTAGTTGTTCTACGCCAATTTGTACAACACGAGTGGTGGGTAGCCATCGGGCACACATTGCATAGCGATTCTCTCATGGTGCTGAAGAGGAATGTTGAGAAGTCCATCCAAATTTCACCTCTTCGTAAACGGCTCATGAAGTCTCAAACATCCGAGTTGAGAGCAACTTCAACCTGATCACAAATGTAGAACTGGAACCCGTTGATCAGTAATCACGCCGGGAGCGGAGCACCAGCACGACGACAATCAGTATACACTCGTGGACTACGCCCATCAGACCAAAGAAGAGTCGGACAATAATGGATCCGCACAGTGGATCCCAATCGCCAGGGCACGAATTTTGGCCTCAAGCAACTCGCTAGGAATAGGCGGAGATATTTTCATCTACTTGCCAACTCAACAAGAAGTACGGCATTGTCAGTCGCGAAGACAGACAGCTGTACTCCTTAGCACTTAGTCACCACTGGTCCCAGAACCAACATGAGCTATCCCATCTCGCTTTCCGACCCCTCAATACTACCATTGGTACAGGCCGGGGAGTTCAACCTGAAGATCATCAAACCCCCAACTGTGTCATGCTTCCTGGCGCTCCTACTCCTCCTCTCCTTGACACGCTCTCTCCATCTCGCGCAATCAAGGTGCCTCGAACAATCTGCCGCGCAGCATGTTCTGCACAGTGCCTGCGGTGTCAATGAACCAGAGCAGCAGTACGCTGACACCGAAAACCTACGACTAAATTAGCGCCAGTCCCTCTAGTATCATTAGTGGTTGTCGAACTCACCGTGCCAAATATCTTGAAGAACGCCGATGGCATCTCCTCGCCCAACTTTAGCGCCCCCATCGCATAAACACTGATAGGGAATGTAAACCCCCACCAGCCCATATTAAATGGGAACCTCCCTCTTCTCAACACAGCTCCTAACGTAAAAAACAACCACACAAGTCCAAATCCCCACATCACGATTGCGACCCCGAAACCGAGCACATATAGCACGTCTCCAACAGACGTGTGCAGGGTCCCCGTTTCTGGGAAGAATTTCACGGCCATGCTTCCGAGCTGCATGATCGCATATCCGCCCTGGCCCATCGGCCCCAGAGGTAAGAACACGCTGACGATGACCTCGTTCGGAGGGAGCTTATACACGACTAGTCGGTGGAAGTAAATCACCAAAACGACGAACGCGAGAGGTACGCCGGTGCCCCAGAGGATGTAGCTCGTCGTAATGGTAATCAGCGCGTTTTGCGGATCCGGTAGGGCGTTCGCAACAAGGGCTCCAGAAGCCGAAGCGACGATGGGTGCCACAATCGGTAGCGGCCAAGCTGCCGTCATGGTATCGTGTCGTGTCTTGTGCTTCGTCATCATCTGGTAAGGTAGGCCGAAGCAACACGCGAGACTGAGTACCACGTCTATCCACCACATTGCCTACGCGATCTGCGATGTAGCGCCACCCCAGCGCGGCAGATAGACGAGCGTGAACATGTTCACGATGGTTGCGAAACCCATGGGGATGGTGCCAAGGAAGAGGGATTGGACGGGGTGTTGCAGCATCAGGGACCATGTCGCTGGGTACAGGATGTATCGGAGGATCGATATTCCGAATATAAGGAGAAAGAGGAAAACATTAAGGGCGAAGAAGATGATGCTGAGGGTGTTGAGAGAGGACTGGTAACCGGGGTATATAGTGGAGAAGGAGTGGAGGAGTATGGAGACGATGCCGGTGCCCATGGTCACTGCGAACTGATGCACATGTGAGCAAGATGGTTGCGATAGCTGGGAGGGAACGTACCCAAGAAGGGGCGAAGTTCTGCGCTATCCGCCTCCAACCGCCGCGACGGTTCTGTATTAACCATTTTGGTAGCTGTTGTGGGTTAAGGCAAGGTGTTCCGGCAACAGTCTCCTCTAGTACACCACGGCCATCCGAGGGCGCGGAGTGCCCGGGACGTGAACGACTTTGAGCGCACTCAGGATCCGTCAGGCAAGTTGTAGTCATTATGGTAAACAAGGTAGTTTGGAGAATTGTGGGCAAAAGGCTGAACTGTTCTCATGGTTCAAACTGACAAGCGAATATATATTTGTCGGTACCGTATGAGCTCGGATTGTTTTCTTTTTCTCTCTATTGTATTAATATATTTTCTTTGTCCTCGTTATTTCTTCTGTCCTACACAATTTACTATTTTTAATTTAAACCTATAAACCTCTTCTATCTTCTACCCCTATACCTTTTCTTTATTTTTATTTGTAAACTCGTACTAACCTATCTTTTTTATAATAAATTATTATAATTAAACCTTATATCTAACTACTCTTTGCCTCTTTATTCTATATTACCTTATTATATTTCCCTCTTACCCTACCCCCTAACCTAGCCAGGTTATCCTGCTAGGGGTAGCTTTCGTTCTTTGTCCCTAGGAGTAGCTTTCCGCGTCCTTTGCCCCTAAGGGCAGCTACTATTTTCGCCCCTGGGCGCAACCTAACCCTACCTTAGTAGTATAGTTTAGAGATATAGTATAAATTGATTATATTAATTTATTAATGTTTTTTTTTTGGGGGGGGGGGGGTATACTAGCTTCTAGAATAGCTAAAAGTATATTATTATCTCTAGTATCCAGCTAGATATATAATTCTTTCTAATTTCTTTTTAGAAATAATACGCCCTAACTTCTAGATTTAATATCTTAATAGAATCTTAGGTTATTATAGAGATAAGGATACCAATCTACTACTAGAATTTTTAAATAGTTAGTTTTATATTTAATTTATTTTATATATCTTTCCATTTAGATCTATTTAGAAATATTTATTTCTTCTTTCATTATTAGGGATCTAGTAGTACCAAAATAATAATTTCTAAATTATAAAAATAGTTACTATATACTAGAAATAAATAATATTACTCATAAAAAAGAATTTATATATTATAACTTTACTTAGTAATACTAATAGATTCTATTTTTTCTTTATAATCTTTTAATTATATAAAAATAAAAGTAACTTAGAAAATTTTAAATAGATTTTCGAAATCTTTTATAGCTATAGAAAATAGCTTTATTGTAGTAGCCCTAGTATTAGTCTAGTTATCTAGATAGAATTCTTAGTTTTTACTAGGGAGAACTTAAATATATACTCCTATTAAAGAAAAATACTTCTATATT
This sequence comes from Bimuria novae-zelandiae CBS 107.79, assembly GCA_010015655.1. Lineage (NCBI taxonomy): Eukaryota > Fungi > Ascomycota > Dothideomycetes > Pleosporales > Didymosphaeriaceae > Bimuria > Bimuria novae-zelandiae. The sequence goes on along the minus strand of ML976696.1, from coordinate 560,588 downwards.
CTATAGCTAAGCTAAATCTTATTACTTTTTATATATTATTAGTTTTGTCTACTCCTTTAGCTTTAGGTAGAAATTCTTATTTTTTACTAATACGTAATTAGTAAAATACTATAGAAAATCGAATTTCTACTAGATATTTATTTAGATAGTAACTAATATATCATAGTCTACACCTACTACCTTAGTATTGTTAAATTATTTAGAGAAAAATAATTCTTATTCATTTTTTTTGCTATTCTACTAGGCTATATACTAAAAAAATCCACTATAACTATCTAGTCTAGAAGATTAAGTGTAGAAAAGATTAAAAAGAACTAAAAAAGTAATTTTTTAAAAATGATGTAAAAGTATATCTATAGTCAAACTTTTTAAAAATCTATATAACTATTATACTTTCTATTCTTTAAAATTAACTAATTATACTATAATAAAATAGTTCCCGGTAAGCCTAAGTAAAAAGTAAATTTTTTAATAGATTTTAATAATAAGAGCCTAAGTAAATCCAAATAATAAATTATTAAATAGGTTAAACACGAGTATAGGAGGTCTATATCTAAGTTCATATACACTAGTATAATTAGTTGCCCTAATCATACTAATTAAGGTGATTAAGCTGAGCTCAGTCGATAGGCACATAACTTAATTAGTACGATTAGTATACTAAGACTACTAATTATAATAATCGAGTCACGTGACTATCGACTAAGTCCTGGTGTTGTAAGGACAATAAGAATTACATGCGTGGTCTAGATGATCGTCCATCCCGGATCCTAACACCATACTATCCTATATAGTTAGATAAATTATTATCTAGATCCCGCCATGTCCTCGTATCTGCGGGGCCTTATTACGTGACGTTAGGCTTACGCTATTCTAATAGGTGTTACATCCACACCTATTCCTACCATTAGTAATACTAGGCGTGTTATCTCCTATCGCTATTCTACTGCATTGCTTGTGTGATTGCAATAGATAGACCTAAGCGAGCGAGTAGGTAGGGAGGCGAACAAATAGACCAATGGTAGGCGTATAACGCTAATGTACGTATATAGCTTAGCTATATCCAGCACACTATTGTTTCAGGAAGTATATATAATAACCCCGCTAATCCCCGCACCATTTTAGAAGAATACTTCTCAGCTAATTAACCTTTGACTACCTACCCCCTTATACCTTTGGGTTTTCCCAGCAATACTGTTTCCCTTAATCAATATGACCGAGTCTGTTATTGAACTTGCAACGAAGAAGTACATTATCACGGAACACCGATTTATCAAGAGCGAATATGTTCCAGGTGAACAACTCCGTAATGGTTATAAGCCCTGCCCGTGGAAATGGTCAAAATAGCGGCTTCTAAACGAAGCAGCTGCCCTACGTCTTCTTAAGGAACGCACGACAATCCCTGTACCAACCGTCTATTCTTACGAGCCGGATGACCAAGGCGCTATGCGTCTCGTTGTTAAGCGCATCCACGGGATTAAGGCGGCTTCTGTCGGAGAGGAATGTCGAATGCCTGTAGGCTCACGCCACGTTACCTCCGGTACATGTTCTGCTTGCGAGAACATAGCCACTGAGAAAGTCAACATCTTTGTCGAGGGCACGGTGCTACCACAGTTACGGCGCCTTACATCGAATCAAACGGGACTTGATGGCTTTGTCCTCCCACCACCTCGCATTGAAGAGTACGACCGCCGGGCCATGTGGCCGCCAAAGCAGTCTCCACTCGAGGGCGAATATGTCTTCTGCCATGGTGATCTCTCCCGGTCAAACATCATGGTGGATCCTAACACGTTGGACGTGGTATACATAATCGACTGGGAACAGGCTGGATTTTTTCCCGCCACGCTCGAGCGTCCACTGTGGCGGCTGGACTATAGGGAATATATGCAGACGTACGAAGATCACGATATGCTCGACGGGGAGATTGCACTTATTACGGGGTAGGAAGCCACAGCTAGGCGGGCTTTTCTTGCCGACAGTTGGGTGCTGCCATGGCCATTATAGGATAGTGTTAGAGTGGAATACGATATCACATGATATCACCAACCTGATGTAGACTAGTTGCTGATCATGATTCTGCTACTTAAGCAGTTTCTCTGTTCAGCTTGTTACAATCAACTCAGTCACTCATTCCTACTTGCTACCCTACCTATCCCTTACAGATAGCAATATAGATTCTGCATTGCTATTGACTTGTGCCTCATATAGACTTGTAAGAATCTACGCCCTCTAGGCAGCGCAGCTGCACGAATGCAATGAGATCCTCACTTCGCAACGAGTATAGCCCGAGCCTGTGATGATAACGCCCTAGCCCAGCGTAAGGTGGTACTAGCCAGCCTGGCATCCACAATATGGATCATCACACTTTGACATGGTAGATTTACCGCACCTAGTGCACGTATACGTCGATGCATTGAGCTCCTGCCCGCAGTCGCTGACGGACCGAAGTGGAGTCATCACCCGAATGAAAAAGGTCTCACTTTTACCCATGGCCACGTCCACAGGCTCTGAAGCTAGATCAAAGTACCCATAGATATGGCAACATGCTGACCTTCAGCCATGTGTATTTACTAAAACGACGCTATGGAACGCCGCAGATATGGCTTGCGTGATTGCACTATCGGTGGCTTCGTAAAATCCCGCTATACATGTGATCTGGGCGCTTGTTAGGTAACGTGCACGGACAGCTCATGCCCGGAGACACCTCGTGCCCCGCCAAACACCAAGCCGCGTCTCAACACCACAACTTCAACAGACTATAACGCTACAGCCATGGCACCTATCGACGATGCAATTAAAGATTTAAAATCGCGTAATTTAGGAAAACACTTTACGTTAAGGGAAGTTGCTAAGAAATACAAGGTTAACTACTTAACGCTAAGGCGAAGGTGGAGAGGCGTAACAGCGTCTTAGGAGGATAGATACTTAAATTAACAAGCTCTCGACTAATAACAAGAGCTAGAGCTTATATAATATATTATAAAGCTTACAGAAAGAGGCCTTCCTCCTACTAAAGAGATAATTAGGAATTTCTTATCTAAAGTAACCTATTAGCAGCTAAGCAATCGATAGGTTTCTCGCTTTATTATTAGACACTAGATCTATATAATCTTAAAGTAGACCACCGCCATAGATCGTGTTCGCCACCTGACTAATTCTAAGTTAAAATACCGTCTCTATTTCAAGCTACTGCATCGAAAGATCACTAAATATCACCTTAAGGCTTAAAATATATATAATATAGATAAGAAGGGCTTCTTAATTAGCTTAATAGGCAAAAGCAAGAGGATATTTAGCAGGCGTTAATAAGAGAAGAAGGAGGTTTAAGTATCTCTCTAAGATAGATTACGCGAGTTTCTAATACTCCTAGCCTACTACTACGCTAATAGGAGCTCGCTACCTCTAAGCCTTATCTACGTAGCTAAAAAAGGAGCTATATAATTAAGTTAGGTAAAGGATATTAAGGTAGGAGAACATAAGGTCTTTATCTTATTATCTCTAATAGGCTAGTTAAACGACGACATAGGCCTAGCTTAGCTAGAGCAAGTATTTAATCGCTATATAAAGTAGTAATTAGGGAGATGGCAATTGCTTATCCTTAATAGCTATAGATCTTATGTCACGATAGAGTTTATTAACTACTATAATTGCTATAGGATCCTCCTTATAATCCTTCCCCCCTATTTAACTTATACGCTCTAGCTACTTAACGTAGTACTATTTAAGCCTCTCTCTTAAGCTTACTCTAACGAGCTTACTAACCATCTCTATAAGGCTTAAGATTTTATTCTAATTAAGAAAGGAGACTTCTTCCTACTCTTCTAGAGCGCCTAGATATCCTCCTTCACGGAGAGCCTTATATTAAAGGCCTTCGAAGCTACTAGGATCTAGCCTATAGATACTAACATTATCCTCCGTAGGATTGCTAGCACGCTAGAAGCTAAGAGAAGCTTATTATTAGGGCTCTCTAATTATAATTAGAGAAAGATAGATTAATTAGTTTAAGCTACTATTACTAATAGCTATTAGTATAAGGTAAGAAAGTTACGTTTAAGCGTTCACTATCTCTCTGTTTAAAATAAGCTTTTAAAGCATGAGAATAAGGGCTTAAAGGAGGCTTTTTAATATAAAAAGAAGCACAAGAAGAAGGGCAAAGCTTTTAACCTTTAATAGCGCTAGGAATATTATAATAGCGTTATCTACTAGTCTCCTCGCAAGCTACGTAAGGCTCGAGCTAAAGAAGTAGTACAAGAGCAAGATAAGATAAAGGAAAAACTTTAAAAAGTATAAACTAAGAAGTAGCGTAAGGAGGCTTAACTATAGTATTAAATTAAGCTTAAGGAGAAGCGTGTAGAGAGGTAAAGGCTTAAAGAAATAAGAGAGGTTAAGTAAGCTAAGAAAGTAGCTAAACACGCGCGTAAAGTTAAAGCTTAATACTAAAAAAAAAGCTATTTAATAAGCTTAAAAACGTAAGCGACTAGCCTTATAAGTAATCTTATTAAGTAATAAGCGTTAAAAACGCGCTAGCGTTGCTTACGCTAGTATTTAAGCTTAAGATAAGCTATTTACTACTCTACCTAAAGTTATATTACGTAGCCGCAACATTAAGCTCCTAAGTAAATATAATTAGTTTAAATTAATCGCAAGAGTCGATATAGTGCTTCACTAGAAAATCTCATAATAATAGCTATTGTACGTGGCTCAGTAGCCTCACTTTTAAAGTGGTGGATATGGTATTCGGCGGGGCACGAGGTGTCTCCGGGCATGAGCTATCCGTGCACGTTAATCGCTTCCTGCGCGTTATTTAACCCTACCTATTTTTCCGTACAATCGGATGCCGTACATAAATTTATTCCCCTAAACGATACCCTACTATTATCCTTAAGGGTTATCGTAATGCTGGCCAAAAGTTGTAAACGTAAGAGTACTTAGGTATTCGAGGGGTCAAGAATCCACCCTAGGCAACGCGGGTAGCCAAAAAGTCGCGTATAATAAAGTTACCTTATAAAAAAACTCTTAAAAAAGCAAAGGCTAGGGCACCTTTATAAGAGATAGTAAACAAAGCTAATTATATAACTACTACTAAGGTAGCCAAGGCAGAGCAACTTAAGGATAAGGACGTTAAGAAGTAAGAAATATACCTAGAGAATAGCCTATTATTAGCCTAGCTAGGTCCTTTTATATAATAATTAGATAAGGAGCTTACTAAGGTAATTAATAAGACTTACGTAAGGTGTCGCTATAGAGCGTACTATAATAATAAGATAGTTAACAGCGTAGAGGATAGCAATTACAAGCAACTACTTAGTAGTCTAATAATAGGCAAGGTTTAGAGATAGGCTAATAGCGTTATTATAGAGATAAGCACCCAGGAGAAAGTCTCTATTAAAAGCCTTATTATTATTATATATTTAAGTTAAACTTTACTAAAGGATTATATAGCAAACGCTCTTAAACGCGGGGAGAGTTACCTACGTTTTACTAACGTAAAAACTAGTATAGAAGAGTTACTATAATTAGCGCCCCTAGGGGCCACTGCGTGCATGGATTTAACTTAGTGCTGCTGCTAGAGTTACCTTAGGTGCCTGCTTTAAGTTAGTCACGCGTAGGTGGCCTACAAGGCTCTTAGGTACAACTTACCACTACTAATCGCTAACTCGCTAAGCTGCCAGACGTTATGGCGATTAACTAGATAGGCAATGGGCTAGCTATCTAAATACGGGACGCGTGGAGGTGCCAGGACACTATGTGCTCGAACTACGCCCATGTGTGCTACTTTTAGCGTACTGAATCGTTGCTGGTGCGATTCTCCGATTATATGCCCGTCGAGGGTAATATAGTCGCCATATAGGCCCGCGAGGTGTCGCTGTAAAGGTGTATAGTTATAGAGCCGTTAGACAACGTTTGGTTGATGATAGCGAGATCTCGTGGGCAGGCTGGGCGACGGCGAAGGAGGAGCGACTCTAATAGCGAGCCTATAATAAAAGATATGCTTAAATTGCTAATTGCGTCTATAGTAAGTTAATTAGTATAAAGTTAGCTATCTCGAAGATCGCCTGCCTAGTAGTAAGAACCTAATCGCCTACTAGATAACCTGCTAGTTTCGACGTAGGATCTATTAACTTATAGTAACGTAGAGGAGCTCTACTATATAACACTGCTTTTCCTATAGTGGTGGCTTAACGAGGGTCTACACAAAGATCGCAAAGATGTAAGAAAGGTCTTTACTATAATTAAAGATAATAGAATTAACATTAACATGCTTATAGATCCCTCGGAGGCTAGCATGCCGTATACCTTATAGCAAGAGGTGTAAGAGCTACTACTACCTCTACTACTTAAACTTTAAGTATATACCGTCTAATGGCAGCGTAGATTTAAAGGACTAACTCTAGAGCAAAAAGCTTAGTGCCTAAAGAATATAAAGAAGGAGAAAGAGCGTGTAAAGTAAGAGGAGTAAGAGGAGGATAAGGACGAGGAGAGCTTGTTTATATAGTAAATATAAGAAGTTGCTAAAGCTTTTAGCTAGGTTACTAATGTCAATTTTATAGTTGCTTATACTTTACGCTCTAGTTATATTATTAATCGCTCCTAGATAGGGCGCGTTATAAGTACTTTTATTAAGGGATTTGCGTTCTTTATTTTACTAATTTTAGCCTGTAAAAATTAATTTTAAGGAATTTGCTGCCTAAATATACGTATATTATATTAACTTATTAACAGAATTATGTAGAACTGCGACGTAAGTAAATTAATGCTAGTAAATAATAAGTCCGCACGGGCCACTATTATTAAGCTTAGTAATATTTACACTTAATAATAACGCGTTAATTACTTAAGTCCTCTATCTCCTATACACCTCACACCTGCCAGCCTAAGTAGCTAAAGTACTTTCTCGCCCGCTCGTCGTTATAGCAACCCTCCTATACACCCAGCTCCAAGAAATACGAGAAATCCTGAAAGATAGGCGCTTTCTAGAAGTTCTTTTTTATCTATGACTTTAACGCTTCGAAGCTCTGCTTAATCGGATTCATATTAGGTAAGTACGGCGGTAGGTACTTGAGTACTACCCTAGCGTCTATATAGAGTTATTAAATTTTAGCTAATTAATAAATAGATACGTTATTTATTATAATTACTAAGCGTGGCCCTAGATACGGCGTGCAATATAGCAGTACTTTACTAGCAAAGAACTCCTTTATTAACTCTACTATAATTACTCCCTAATAGATAAGATAATTAAGATACCTATTAACGTCTATAGCTAGTAATAAACTCCACCTCTTTAACCTCTGCGCTAAGTATAATACCTAAACTAGCGTGGTTACCTCTAACTAAGTATATTTTTAATTGCCTGTACGCTTGTTGCAAGCGCTCTTATTAACTACTATTACTATCTCTGCCTTATACGCTAGCTAGTAGTAAGCTCTAAACGCTCGACGGAGGACTGCGTTACACTTAGCTACCACTTTAGTTACCACTTTTTAACTCCACCTTATGCTAGTAAGAGTCTCCCATATAGTCGTCTGTAAGGCTTTTACGTTATACTTATTATATAAGAAACTCTGCATCTTATCCAGGTAAGTATTTAGCTAGCCTAGCAGTAACTCTTTAAGCTTCTCGCGATAGTACTGCAATAATAATAACGGCCTATCTTGCCATACGTAGCTTGGCGGGTAAGGTTGCCCCTAGTGCTCTAGACTAAGTTAAATCCTCCTAATTATTATCCTAGCTACCTTTATATCTCTCTAAATTTAGGTGTCGCTAACGTCGTTGTTTAATTAATTAATTACGGCCTGCAACACTATCGGCGGTAACCTAGCTTTACTATAGGTTCCTATTAAGGACTTTTAGATTCTTATAATATATTAAAAAGTTAATATTTAGCTAGTAAATCCGTGTTTCAAATGACGCGCGGGAATCGATTACTAATACGCGGGGCAGGTCACATGTGTAGCGGGATTTTACGAAACGACAATAAGCTAGCGCATATAGTTCCCGAACACACCGTGCCGAGACAGTCAGTGCGCCGCTTTTTAGTAGGAAAATCAAAGGAACTTAGTAATTTTAAAGCCTTATAACTTTATATAGAGCTACTTTTAATAAAAACTCTTCTAACTAAAGTTGTATAAAAAATAAAACTCTATAAAACTAGTATTTTAATTTTTTTTTAATATTATTGTTTTAATAATTTCTTAAAACAGTAATAAAATTTATGTACTTAAAATTATTAAAAAAAACATAAATTTTAGTAAAGAGTAGGATATTTAAAGTACTTTTTATATTAAACTTTTTTTATAATATATTAAAATACGTAGCCTATATCTGTATAAAATATTTATAAAAAATAATGTAGTAATAAGCTACGCCCTTTAATATACTATAAAAAATGCTTTAAATACCTTATTTTTTTAATAAAAAGTTATTATTTTCTTATTTAAAAAACCCAAATTTTATCTCTTTCTTAGAGATTTATTTAAACTATAATATATATATATAATGTCCGTACGCAGTACGGGCAGCTACCTAATGCGATGTCTTAAGACAGGTGACAATGGTTATGTAATACCGCACAGGCAAAGGCACAGACTATAGTCACCGTGCGCGAGCATTAATCCTTATAACCCCCTTTCCTCCGTACGTAGAACAGACAGACAAGACTTGAATACCAGACCCTTTTCTCACCCGTACCATCGTACAACTATCTAGCCCTATCATATCGCGATATGCTTGGCTTAGTATAGCCCATTCAACGTATAAAGTGAAATACTAAATTTACAGAACTTTATTTTTTATACAACTTTAGTTAAAAAAGTTTTTATTAAAAGTAGCTCTATACAAAGTTACAAGGGGCAGCGAAATTAATTCTGTTACTCACGTGAGCCAAGAAGCTAGGCACATCGCCCTGGCAGAGCATCGAGGCATTCGCCACCTATACATCCCGCAACCTCATCTACTCTATAGTCTCTACAACCACCTCACATCGCTCTAGGAGCTCTAAGAACCTCACAGAAGGCCAGAAAGCAGCTATTATCACCCTAAGAGATGTCAACAAGCTCACCTTCCCACAAATTGCGACGAAATTAGGCGTAGACGATAAGGCCGCGGGGCAAGCGTTCTGCAAGGCAATGCGCGATGCAATACGTTAAAACACATACTACACGCTAGCTAAACTTATAGTAGCCTTAAAGCCTAAGCAGCACCCTAAAAGGCTAGTAAAAGTTACTAATAGCTCTAAGCTTTTAAAGAGTATTCGCGCTGACATTATTTAATTTAGAGACCACTAAGTTAAAGAAGTAGTAAACCACATCCTTGTTAAAGCTAGCATTACTCTCTACGAACAGACAATTATCAACATTATGTACGACCACCGTAATAACGTACATAACTACGCAATAGTTCGAGGCGTACGTACGAAGAAACCAAGACTGGATGACAAAGCGCGGGAGCTACGCAGAGACTATTCACACTAGCTTAAGAAGGAATTTAATCTACACTTTCTAAGGCTTATCTTTGTGTGCTATAACAAGAAGTCAACTGCTATAGGAGGCACTAATAACTAAGGTAGTAAAAGACTTATCTCTCGCCTACAAGGTGCTGATTTGAACAAGTTCGCAATACATGCAGACCTAGCCAAATTCTCTCTTATAGTGTGTGCAGCAACTTCTACTAACACTAACTACGAGATAGATCGACCTTATATTACGTGGGAACAAGATACCGATGACCTTAAAGAAGCTCTTACAAACAAGGTGCTAATTACTAATAATAAGGCTACAGAGAAGGTGCATAAGAAGCAAACTTAGGCCTCCTAACCTAGTACCGTAGAGCACTAAATGCTTACTAAAATAAACGCTAATATATAACGGGACAACAAGGAAGCTTAAGACTAAAATAAGGCTAAGGGCAAGAAGGGAGCTGCCCTCTTAAAGGGAACTAAGCAACCTAAGACTGCAAAAAACTTCTTTAAAGAGGAGGCGTTTAAATACAAAACTAAAAGGGCATGAGCGGTTTGTGGTACGCTAAGAGCATACTTAAGGACTACGTTTTTCCCTACTACTGCAGCGTACGCGACCACAATCCTAGTACATACGTCTATCTAGTGCAGGACAACGTCTACCTCTATAGATTAGGGTTACGCTATTGCGCGCCTGAGATTAAGCAGTATAGCATTAAGTTTACTCCCTAGCCGCTAAACTTACCTAATCTACATCTAATTAAGCGTTGTTTTGGCCGCCTAGAGGGCTTCCTGGATGGCTTTAAGGTCCCGTCTAGTAGCCGAGCGTCAAGGCAGATGGCTAAGGACTATATAAAGGATATTTGGCAGCACAATAAGGATATGCGTCGCTATATGGCTAAGAAACTCCACCTATTGTACTTTTTAGAGGTTGCAGAGAAATGTCTTAGCGCAGGTAGAAATAACAACTTTATAGCATAAATCTAGCGCCAAAATTGGCTTTATTTTAGCTATTTTACAATGCGTTAATATTTTGGTGTTGGGACCCCACTAAGCACGTGAGTAACAGAATTAATTTCGCTGCCCCTTGTAAAGACTGTCAAGTGAACTGTGCACGGTACGGAATCACGAACCGTACGCCAAGAATACGGTTCGTTGGCTGCGCTGATTCTACCCACTTTTAGCTAGGTTTTATCCCAGGAACGCGGCGTTACTACGTTATAAAAGACGCTAGTAAGGTATTCTTAACTAATTTATAACCCTTTCTAGGCTCTTAGCTATTATATAAGCTACCTAATAGGGTGAAAACTCCTTAGCTTGTCTAGTAGTAAATAGTATTAAAATACTAGTTTATAGTAGTGCTATAGGTAAGGTTAAGGGAGGAAAGAATTTAAAGGGCCTTATTAAGAATAATACCTATTTAGTAAAGCTAATAGTAGATAAGTAAAGTGCAAGCTAAACAAGTACACCGTAGGTTTAAGGAAGCTTAATACGTTAGATATAATTACTACGCTCCGCCTCTAAGATAAGATTCTAGGCAACTAGGAGAGTGAGGAGAGGATAGCAATGTAGAGCAATCCTAGCTTATCGTGCAGAAAACGGCTCAGTGACAGACTTCGAGTCTCCGCTCCTTGCTGACCGGGATATAACGTGAAAAATAGGGTGGCAATGGGTGGGAAAGCGACTAACCTGTTACGCTGCGCTCTTAGCAAAAGTCTATTACTAGATAAGGCACTGCTGCCACTTACTAGCCAACGGTAAGGCAATCTTGATAGGTCTGCACCCCTTTTACGGACGTGGTCGTTATACAAAGTGTCTAGTAGGTTAAGCTATTGCTAGCTAATCTAACAGTGCAGGATATAAAAATACTTGTTAAAGGCAGTGCTGCGGGGTAGGTAATAAGAGAATAGTATATAAAACCTTAAGTCTTTGCTAAAATTTTAGCTGCCTGTTGTTAAAGCTTTAATTTTATTAAATTAATTCTTAAGTCTCTCTTATATAATTAAGCTTACTTATATACCCGCCTCGTCCTTCGTACCTATAAAAGCCCTTTAACGTTAGTTGTTAATTGCATATATCTATACGTAAGTAATAGTATTATTCTACCTTTTGCTACCTATTTATAAAATAGTGCTTATAAGAGAGGGACAATCGCAGGCCATGCCTAAACACTTTACAAAGAAATATAGGGTTATAACACGCCTACCCTACTTCTACAATAATTTTAGGACATTCTCACCGCCGAAGACTATAGGCAGCAACATCTTAGGCAAGATAATGCCAGCTACGAGTCTCTTTTAGCTACTGTGATGTTGTTAGATCTCTCCAATTTCGATGCGGAGACCTACCTATTGCCTTAGGGCGTGTCTAAGGCCTAGCGAAAGTCGCCAGTGAAAAGTGAGGGAGACGGTGGGGTGGTAGAGGAGGTATTAATACTGCTTAAAAATTAGGAGGAAATAATGCTGATATACCCAATTGCTACCTATAGTTGTCTAAGTAATAGACATGGCGCCTCTTTGAAAAAAGATATAGGATGTTAAATGCTGGAATTTAAGTGTAGCTTCTAGCTAGATCTAACATGCATAGTTAATATCGTGATGCTAAGGGCGCCATCACAGTCATTCCACGGCCCACCTGGCAGCTGCAGAGCGAGCAAAATAGAGGAAGCACTATTACTAGATCTTTTTAATAATAATAAAGATTACTTTAACTATAATTAAGACCCTTTGTATAATAGGTATGCAGAATAATGCGTCTCCTAGTTTACTAGCTAATAATATTAAAGGCTATTAATTTATTATAGTTTATTAAATTAATCTAAATGTTCCTGCTAGCTAGGTTAACGGGATAATTCTTATTTATTAAATAAAAGTAGTACTTAATTTCTCCTCCCTAACCTAGCGTTTAGCGGTCGAAACGCCTGTTAGAATTTAATTAAAAGTAGGCTTAGTCTTGTATTAAAATAAGATAACATTAACTATCTTTCTATCTAATTAAATTTAATTAATTAGGATAAGGGCTTATATCTATAAAGTATTAGTGTATTATATTTTAGACTAAAAAGATTTACTATATATAATTACTTAAGATAAGTTAACTAAAGCGCGTTAACTTACGTTAATTATACTAAGATCTAATAGTTAAAACTAGCCTATTACGCTAGCGCTCTTAGTAAAGTCTGCTCTAGGATAATGCGCTATAGTTACATGTTAACGATGGCAAGGCAGTTGTATCGGCGCAGGTCACTCAAAGGATCGATGTTGGCGTATCTCCTAGCAGAGGCATGTGGGAGTGTGTGTATAAGAATGTAGCCTCGAATGAATTAAGTGCCTATAGGCCTGGTACGAAAGGATACGGAAAAGGTACTGAACTACAAAGGCCCCAAGCTCCTCTAAATACACCTCTTCCCAGATGGCTAGCTAGCACATAACTGCCATAGGTTGACCGTCGGTCTGATGGATCCGAAATAGGTCCGAATCGGATTCGTAGTTCCCCATCGGTCTGATAGATCCGAAATTGGTCCGATACGGATGAGTGTCGGTTTTCGGATGATCTCGAATCCTGTCTTGACTAGCCAAGGGTTCTCGTGTCGACGAGCGATTGTTCCTGTTACAGCAGTCCTGATAGGCCCGCACCACTTTTACGGGCTCGGCCATTATGCGGAATGTCTGGTAGGCTGACAGTTCTTTATCTGGCTCGACGGTGCAAAATTGGAGACACGT
>ML976696.1:536065-547229 GCA_010015655.1 Bimuria novae-zelandiae CBS 107.79 | reverse complement strand
AGTTAGCCCTCCATGTTTGCGAAGTTTCAATCCACGAGTCGATTCTCACACACTATTGCACGGTCAAGCTCATCCACCTGGCCACGTTGCCCATTAAACCTAGACACCTATACCTGGTAAGTGCGTACGCTTACATGCGTAGCATGGTGTGTCTGGCCTAACCTTCTCACATGCCAGTGCTCACAGGAGAGCTACAGACCGGAGACTATGCCCGAGCGACGCATTAAGAGGCGTAGGGTTAAAAAGCGCCTAACGTATTCGTGACGAGGCAATGCATTATCTTGCGCGAGTGAGATTGATGACGGCAAGATTCTAGGCTTAGACAACACCGATGTTGAGGGTCTTTTAATCGTTGTGATGTTGTTAGCTGTCTCTACTAAGGCCGCAGAATACGACATGTTCTCTTAATTTGATACAGGAATAACGTCTGTCACTGCTGGTCGAGAAACACCCCATACTGAGAAATCTGAGTACTTCAACTTTAAACGCATCAAATTCCATGCACACGCTAATAACTATTCTAATATTATATAAGTTATGTGCTGTAGCTATTTCTAAATACTTAGGACACTTTTAATCTAAAAATTATATGCGCATTGCCGCCTCCTCGCCTAATTCGCTTAGAGGCTTCTTACATAGCGAAAGAATGTCCCTTCGCTACAGAACTACTATTAAGTTCTTACCACGAACAATACACATAAAAGGGCTATATTCGAGTATCAGAGCCCTATTACGATAGTAGCAAGCCATTATCAGCCCTACGGCTGCTGTCGCACACAAATTTATGCAGGATCGACACTCCAGTTGGTACCTCCAACCGGAATGATTACCAATCCTGGCTAGTGCAAAACAGCCACATAATCACCACACTATACCCCGCAATTTAGTGGCTGCTACACCTGTGGCGGTGCTCCGCAGCCTTGCGATCTAACGCAACCTTGGCCATGCCTCAGTCAACCAACTCACCTTTTACAGAATTCGCCACCCCACGTGTGTGTGTGTGTGTGAGTTCTATTATGACCATGCACCTAGTAGGTATAGGCCGTTACGATGCGCCGGCTATGTACACTTTGCTTCGTTACGCCTTCTCTAGTTTAGAAGCTAATCGTGAGTCCTGCTTGTCCGATGCCTATCTTCATGCTCAACAAAGGAAAGAAAAAAGGAAAGATGTTATACTACCGTAGGCGGCAAGCTGTATAGCTGGTCGAGGCCTCGCGTCCGCAGGGCATGTCCGGCGTCGTGCGCTTCTTAATCGGCAGCGCACTGGCCGAGGCGCGTATGTAGACAGCTCGCCTTTCTACGCTCACGAGGCAGCAGAGGGAATTCTTAGTTGTCTCCGCTCTTCTGCTTCTGCTTTGTCTCTGCTTTCTACATGCCTTTCGTGTGGCTGTAGACGCCCCGTGCTCCTTGTAAACTCGATCGTCGCCCTAACTACTTCCATGTCTGCCTTCCACCGCTCTATTAGTTTATCGATGCTCTCTGCTCCCTCTTGCCTGCTCGAGTACCCTCCTAGCGCGTACGACAGCTCCCCGAACCGTTGTCTGTGCTGCTGTCTCAGCTTCGCCCTTTGCTGCCTCCATCGCCTGCATGCGAAGAGAAAATATGCTATCGATTCTATGCTCCCACAGTCGCACGCTGCCGCATCTGCCGCCCTGATCTTGTGCAGGTACTCGTTGAGAAACGTTTTGCCCGTCCGCAGCTGCGTGAGTATGGCTGCCTTGGTGCTGTTCAATTGCCAGTACATCTCCGCTAACTTGCCTAGGTGAAACGCCGCATCGATCTTCCGCGTAAACTTGCCCGTCTCGGCCCACTTTAGTGGAGGTGGTTCCTCTATCACCTTAGCTCTCTTTAGTACTAGCCGTGTCAGATACTACGGCACGCTATCGCGCTGCGGTAGCTACTCGCTCTCTTCTCTTGTCGCTGCCTTGGCTAGCCTGTCTGCCTTCTTGTTGCCTTTAACTCTTGCATATCCTAGGATCTAGTATAGTTTAATATTAACTATTTATAGTTTTTTAATAATTTTTATTATTATTATTTTTTAATAAGCACTTGCTCTCTAGCTTTTTACTAATAATAGTACTAACTATAAGTTAGAGAAGATATAGATACTTAATACTAGTATAAGATAACTATTACTATTAAGTACTACGCATAATAGGCCCTATAGCTAGTTAGTTACTTTACTAATTACTAAGAGTTTATAAAGTATATGTTTGCTTGCTAAGAGCTTACTACTATTTTTAAATATATACTTATAATAGCCTAGTATACACCCTAATATCTGCTTTACTATTCCTTACTAATACGTCTACGTATAAGTTTACTTATCTTAGCTAATATTTCTTAATAGTGGCTTGTGCCTATTCTTTATCGTTACAAATTATTACTTTTAGTTCAGTAACCTATAGCGGGTACGCGTATAGCTTAATTTTAAGTACTATATTTATTTAAATATCTATATATATTTTTATTACTTTTATAAGTAGTAATTTGTGCTTTATGCATAGTTATTACTACTTAAGCAGCTAGTAGGTGTGCGACTAGCCTAGCTTATAGATTAATATCTAAAACGCGATTGTCTGCTTTCGTAGTCTTTACTCTATAGGAAGCAGGCATACTTTCACCTTTACTACTAATGGCGCGATGGTGTAGAATCCTTATATTACTGCCTGCGCCGCGATCCTCTATAACTATAGCAAGAGCTACTTTATATCGTGCGTCGCGATTAGGTACCACACTAGCAATGCGTAGTCTACTACTAGCAGCACCGCACTCTATACTAGCTACTTAACTACTTTAGGTTATAATCCCTTTATTCTACGTAGCGCTAGCGCTACCTTAGTTACCTTACTTACTTTATTTATAAAATATACTTTAAATTTTAGCTTTTTATTTAGCATTACGCCTAAGAGCTTAACCTTATTTATAAGTATAATATTTTATCCCTTAAATTATAGTAGTATTATATTATTTTAACCCGCCACCTTATATCGCGTAAGGTAGATAAAGCTTATTTTAGCTACCTTAAACTAGGCCCTACTAGTGCGCTCTTACTTTTTTAGTATTAGCACTACTTTATTTTAAACTATTTGCATATTTTCCTTTGCTAACGGTCCTATAACCCATGCCGAGTAGTTATCTACGAACGCTATTAAGCTACCATGTCGTGGTGCGCTCTGCACGAGGTCGGCGTTAAAGAATAAGAAGAGGATTGGAGCAAGCGCAGATCCCTGGGGGAGACTGGCCTGTGGAAGCCTCTGTACTTCTGTCGTCACGCTATTAATAAGGATGCACGCTTGTTGCTCTGTGTAAAAGTTTTACACCTACTGCATAATCTTTTTTAGGATCTATTATTGTCGCAGTCTCCTGATCTCTAGCTTGGTGGCCACGTTGTTGTACGCTCCCTTGACGTCGAACGACACTAGTGACAGCGTTATCTTCCCGCGCCACGCCTTGAACACGTCCTCGCAGAGGTACGACAGCGCATGCGTCGTCGCCCGCTGCTTGCGCGCGCCAAAGTGCGTCTTCGGCAGGAGGCTATACTCCTCCACTAGGTACGCTATTTGCTCAGCTACCAGCGACTCCAGCGCCTTGCCCAGCGTCGGAAGCAGCGAGATGGGCCAGTAGTTGTTGGCAACAGTGTAGTCCTTCCGCTTCGGCTTCTGCAGCGGCACGATCTTTGCTACCTTCTACGCCTTTAGCACCTTTCCTATTTTAAGCAAGCGCGCGAATAGCTGCGTGATCTTATCGCCTAAGACTAGCTATAGCTCTCTCCACACCCACGCTGGCAGTCTGTCTCTCCCTGGCGCCTTATTCGGGCTTGCCCTAAACACTACTGCTTTCACCTCGTGCTTAGTAATTAGCTTGTAGTATAGTTAGTTATACGTTACTATTATCTCCTCCTGCTCGCATGGTAGTAGACTTAAGAAAAACGCCTAAAGTAACTCTTTTTTAATTTTATTATCTTTTATACTAACGCCTCCCTTTAGGCTAGTCTTTTAAATTAGTAGCACCTTAGTAAATAAGCTACTTATTTATAAATTTAGGTACTTAGCTACCTTTTATATATTATTACTATTATTAAAAAAAGCCTCCTAGTGTTGCTTATAGTACTATTAGATTGTTTAGTAGGAGAGTCTCTTTGCCCTTGTTACCCTTGTTGCCGTGCTGCGCAGCTCCGCATCCTCTCTCCCCTGCCGTCGCGACGCAAAGTCATCTGAGCAGGGACGTGATCATTCAAAACTATTCCCAGCGTCGCTAGCCAGCAGTTTCGAACTAAAAAGATCTCCTGTTCTCTTTATGCCTAAGAACCGGAGTCTTTGATATAGCCAAAGGCTCTAGTGACACACCATCAACTTCTACACACTATTTACACTTCCATCCTAGTGCCGCAGCTATCTAGCCTGCATGACAAACTGAAATAAATCACATGTATCTTCACGTCCCATTCTTTTAGTTATTTTTGAGGCATTCCTGCTAAGTCTCTGTTATGTCTGTCATTTCCTGTTATGTCCCATTTTCAATCAGACCTGTGACTCGCCCATAAACCCCGATGTAAAAATTCTCTAAGTACACCCGCTAAGCTTCTTCAATTCTATAATCCGTTTTCGTCGATGTTTGGACTATGGCCCGTCGTGGTGCACCTGAATGAATTATACGCCACACTGTAACTGAAAAAAATATAATAATTACAGTAATGAAAGGGCGCACCGAAATTATACATAAGCTCAAGACAAAATAAGGGCGGAGGCGGATGTTGGCCAGTAGCAAAGGTTCTTTCACGTAATCAACCACCTCGCACTGGTGAGAGCGTTCCAGGCAGCTTCCCAACAGGCCTTCGGTCCCACATCTTCCATGGTTGGATGCCATCCCAGAACCATGGCTGATGGACAGCATGCGTTCTTTTCACCCCCGCCTATATTTTATATATCGGCAATACACGATGCAGCGAAACGGTCCTAGAATATCTTTCCCTCGCCCTCAGTTTTTTCACCAAAGAACGTTGAACGTTCACAACACAACCGCCTTCGGTCTATATAAAACACGCCACAAGAATCCGAATCTAAAACCAACACACAACCCTAGTACTTCCACAACTAGCCTCGGATTCCAAAGACCAAAAATGTCTCTGAACAGCCGAAACATCTTCGACGCGCTTCGTGTCCATGGCGAATTGTCAGACGACAGTGAGCCTTCATCCACAGAGGAGGAGCTGGCTACGATGACCACCCCAGATAGTCAGCCAGGAGATCTTGAGCAGCCTCAAATCATCGATGGTGAGGAGTACTATAATTATAAGCTCAATCCTTACAACGTCGACGCCTTCGAAGCACAGTATGGTAACAAGCGCATTTTCGATCGCACTTTGCTTCAAGAGATCGAGCGGAAGAAGCATGCTATGGAACTTGCTTCCCAACCGGGCAAAGAACTGACCATAAAGCATACCAGTCCGTACAACGGCGAAGACTATGCCGTCGGGAACGTGAACGGAGAAGAACAGTTTGGCTTTCGCTTGGGCGTACGATATCTGTCGCGTGTGCAGCTTTACCCAAAATTTCAAAAGTTGGCCATCACCGCTCCAACGGTGGAGGTCTTGCGGGGCTTGAATTCAAAGGCCAAAGATGACTCAAGCTCGGCCAACCATGGTTTCGAGCATCCCTGGCTCCCAGTTCCATTCGTGTTCGAAGAAATCTCGCATGAAGGCAAGGGCCCGCAGATGGTATCGGGATTGCGGGAACGATTGAACGATATGGAACGTGCATGGGAAAAGAGCCCGGCTCGCGAAGCTATCGTCGAAGCCGTCACTACCGTGGCCAAGAGCGTGCGCATCACGCGCATAGTTTGTTTCGGTCTCGGGACACTGGATTTCGGCCATAATCACCGAGAGCTGCAACATCTGACGGTTTTTGGCATTGCTAAGTCACTGAGCGAGTCCCAAAATCTGGATGTAGAGGTCTTTGTACAAGACCCTCTATACGACGATGTGGATCGCCAGCTTCTCAAAGAGGTCCTCCCCAAAGTGCAATTCGCCTCCGACCCGCAAGGAGTACTGAAGATTAACCAAAACACGTTGGCTATTGGAGCCTCCGTGCCGACCGACTTATCACTGGTACAGATCGTGGCTGACCTCTTTGACGCCGACAAGGGACCGGCTGGATTCATTATGGGCAATCTAGGCCGTAAGTGTGATCATAAGCAGCAGCCGGGAATGTACACATTCGCAGATCGGCTATCCCCACGTTTCGGCCGAATGGGGGCCTTTTTTAAAAAGTATAATGGTTCTCTCGTAGGCGACTCATTCGGTCCGGAACTGGAGCAAGAGCTTGGTGAGGGTTCTAAGCGATACTGGTTGCGATCTATGTCGCTTTACTATCGTTTCAATTGAGAGAAGCATTCTTCTCTCTGCTCTATTTTCCGTTCTCGAAATTTCAGCTTCAAATGTCCATCGTTTTTTGATATTTCGTCGCGCGGCAAAACTCGTCACGAATTCGTAACGAGCTCGTAACGAGTCTCCCCTGCGCTCCTCGGATTCGAACCCAACTATTAATAGAAATTTTGATATCAAACTATTCATTGATTCTTGCGTGCATGCATCATTACTTGCAAGTTCTGGAAAGAAATGTGACACAGTGTTTCTACAACAAATATGACAGCGCCGTGCCCAAGTACTAGTCGTCATGGGACCACTTCACCTTTTGGCAGTGAAACAACTACTCGTACAGACAAGTCTAAGCTCAAGCAGCATTGGAGAAACCTCGAAACGAGTCGACGGTACTTTTCACCGCAGTGTTCGACATTCAAGAAGCTTCCTACCTATCAAGGCCATGCGCGCCCGATCATCGACATCCAAATGCGCACACGCCACCATGCGCTCGAAGCACAATTTAAAACGACCATATACCTTTTTAAAAGCATTATAATTGGACCGGTGCTTTGTGTCGCAGCATTCGATGCCTTTTCGTCTTCCTGCCTGCTTGGGATGTTTACTACGCCACCGTTATGCGCGTGGTCTTCTGCACGAATTACAACCTAGGTTCTCCTACTAGCGAGAAGAAATACAGTCTCCTGTGCAATCCTCGAGCCTTACTGGCCCCGGATATTCTTCCACCGCAAACCACAGCATTTTCACATTTACCACACGCGGAAGTTTGACTGGGAAAGCGGAACACTAAAGGTGAACGCTAGAGGCTGAAGATGCCGCTCCAATCGGTATGGGTTCGCTGGGCTCGTACATCCGTGGTTGCGCGTTCGGTAATCACTCAACGGAAAGGCTAGACTTTGGAACCGAGTTACCTGATCACGCAGCTCTACGGAGCCGCTTCGACAGGTAGTAGGGCTCGGTGTGGAAGGGTACCGATAGATGGGAAGATTTATCCTCCTCGCGATATACGGTTGTGTGTGGGCTCTACGATATAATGATGCTTTACACTCTTCTGTCTATGTTAAGAAACTGAATATAAACTTTATATTTGTCTCTATAAAGCCTGCTAGAAGAAGCACTCTGCGCTTAGTTGACCTTTGATTTGTTTGAAAGGTACTGAATTTGCTGCATGCCATGTGGTCGTGGCGCTATTTTGGGGCGTTTCCAATGGGCCGATGCGCGGATGCGTGCATGGTATCCCCCGCACCGTCAAAATCGCACACCCACGGACCACCTTGTGTTGACCAATCGGATGGATGTCGGCGATAGCGTTGAACACCAAAACTAATGGCTCTGAGTGAAATTTAATAGGGATTCTCGTAGGGCGCCTCATTTGTAGCTATAATTAATAATAATTAAGTTAATTGTAGTATATTACTTAATTATTAAGCTTATACTAGTGTTAACTAATTTAATAGTCCCTACGCGGTGCAGGTGCTCGTTCCAGCACTTAGGGCGTAGCTTAGGCCTACACAAAGGCAGTCTACAGAGCCTACAGCCGTAGGTTATTCGAGGCGTCAAAACTCGTCAACGGCTATTACCTGTAGTTGCTAAGAGAGGCACCCTAGCAGGCCGCGTGCCGTTACTTTTACGCCTATTTTCTAAGCAGGCAATACAGGGCTTCGCCTAGGCGTATAGCTTAACTGGCGCGCCGTGTAGGCTCTCGTCGTTAGCCTTAACGTCGTTAAGTCTCTAGCGCTTTAATAATCTATTAGAAAGCCTAGCCCCGCGCTTAAAAAGCTACTTAATTAGCTTATATATAAAGTATTTATGCCTACTGCGTTTTGCCTCGTACGCTAATAAGTAGGACAAGAGCCTATACGCGTTATTAAGAGCCAAATCGATAAAAAAGTAAAAGAGCGGTATTTAAGTGCGTTAGCGTACTTACTGCGTTAAGTAGGGCTTACGGAGCTGGTTAAATCGATCTACCTTACTTTTATAGTAATTATAGCTATTAATAAGCTTAAGGATACCTAACTACTTAATTTTCTTGCTGCTAAAGGCCTCCTTATACGGCTTCTTATTTATAGCAGCGTTGGCGGGGCGGTAGCGTAGGCTTTAAATAACTTGTAATCCTAGGTGGCGACTATCGTTAGTAGGTTTTAGCTTAGTGGGGACATCCTTAAACTTACCGTTAGCGGTAGTACTGGCAAAAAGGACCACCTAGGCATCCCGCCAGGCCATCTCTAGTATAGTGTTATTACTAGAGACCTTAAAGAACGCCTCTCTCTATCGCGCTATAGGCGTAAATTACGTCTTAAGCTTTATTAAATTGCTGTTAAATTGCTCTTTTAGCGGCCCTGCCCTGCGCGAGGATGGAGACCTAGCACTACTAGCTGAACCCTTGTGTGTAATCTTGGTCTCCTACCTTTTCTTGGTGGCTGTTCTGGTGGTGCGCACCATCCTAGCGCTGCCAACGCCTTACTCCCTTAGGTATTTAAGTAGCGAGATTGTCGTGAAGAGATTGTCTATCTAGAGGATATGGCGCCCCGGGGGGAACAAGCGCTGGCTATTAGGGCCTTAGGCAAGGACGAGAGTAAGAGGCATAGCTTTAGTAGGCGTAAATTTGGCTATCTTAAGGATATTAACGTTAAGATTAATAGGGCCTCGGGTGGCGCCTTTTGCGTGGAAAAGCTAGTTAAGTACAACACCGTCGGACGCTAGGCACTAGATTTTAAAGCCCTTAGGCGTTAACTTTAACTTAATAATAATAGTTTCGCTAGCGCGCCTAATAAACCTAGCAATAGCTTCGTCGACGCAGAGGTGCTTACCAGCGTGCTAAACAGTAGAGGATGTCGAGCGTAGGTGCTTAGAGAGATCCTATACGCGCCTAAATGGCGATTTGAACGACTGCGGAGCTTCTGTACAGTACATGTAGCGATTGAGCTGCTGCCAGCGCGTACAGGCCATGTAGTTGTTGATGGAGTGAGTAGGCGCGTTTTTGTGTAGCTTCCCCCAGTACTCCTCGATTGTAGGCTCCCGGTGTACGCCCATATACATAAGGATGGCCAAGTAGGTGTAGAGCTCAGTTTTCGACGTCGGTTTCCACGCCCGGGCGTGTGGCCTGCCCTAGGCGGCATCCTCAGCTCGTACTTGCTCTGCGTGTTGGTTCGTATGTAGGGCTAGCTTTTCGAGCTGTGCGGCGTCAAAAAAGAGACTAAACAAGACAAAAGGATTAGTGGCATCTATGCTAGTAGGCAGGTGGGCGCTGCCGACGTCGTCGTTGTATATAGAGAGAGGCTGCCAGGTAGCTAGTGGAGTAGTTAGCAATTAAGGCCTTAGGCCGCAGGGTTTCGTATATTTAGTATAGCGCACTAAATTAGAATCTTATGTAGCACTATGCATTATTAATTATAAAAAGAAAAACGCGTTTTGTGCGGGATTTAAAGCTTAAATTATTATTCTACTATTATCACGATAGCTCTCTAGAGTTGAGCTAAGCAACGCTCTGATTGGCGCTCACCAGGTGGTCCGTGGGTGTGCGATTTTGACGGTGCGGGGGATAGTCTCCGCCCAGTCCAGGAACGTGGCGTGGTGACCGTAACGTAACCTCTCAGTTAGATCATTGTTTTGTTTATACCAATCTTGACTAGTTCCCGCTAAAATAGTATTTCTTAGTTTAACACTCGGTTCCCGAGCCGGGGGTGGAGCTGTATCGACCGAGGGAAAGTCTGCCGGAGACGGTTTCCTGCTAAACCCACATGTTGTGCACACAAGCATGATTACACCGACTTTAAGGCGCGTAGTTGGTGGACTGGACACGGCTTCCAGCTTCTCACCACTAGGAAAGATGCATTCCGTCGTGCACCTCGAGAGAAACGTGAGGTTATCACATGACGTTCCAAATCGAATGTATCGTACGACCACCGCCCCTCCAAGAATCAGGCCATCAGCCAACATGTTTCTGCGCTTCCAATCATCCCAAAGGCCCATCATACCGCACGAATCACGAACTCACCGGTCCTGAGTCGCGCTCGCGCTCCCCATCACCTCTTCTCACTGGACGGCCCAAACTCCCTCTACATTCAACACCCTCCCCGTTCCTGCCCCTTCCAGCCATTCCAAGTCCTATTCCAGGCCAGCTAAGCCGCCAAGTGCTGGATCGCTATGCCGCGCAAATAACCATCGTCTTAGGCTCACTTCTTACAGCAATGCCGGCACGCTGGGCGATGCTTACCCACAGCGAACGCCGGAGTAATGAGCCGGCGGTCTAGACTGCGCCTTCGACTGTAGGAATTATCGAGGGGCCAGCAGTCTGAGCAGACAGCGAGGAGTGCTGCTCGAAGTGCACCTACTCGTATTGCGTTACCCAGTGCGTTCCCTGACTTGGTTCATGGTTGTGGTCGTGGTCATGGTGACATGCGACGCTGTGCGAATTGTAAGGGGCGTTACACGCTCCGATGACGTTGATAGGCTTGCGTCTCGATTCGGTTCGCATAAGCTAGCCGATACGTAAGCTGGCCACCCGGGTAAGCTGGCCACCCCACCAAAACGCGACACCTGCACAAAACACGCCACATCTCTCCACAACGCTCATCAATATGGACGCCCGTGAGCATGCTATACAATCAGCTATTAGAGATTTTAATGCAGGCATTTATTCTAGTCATCGCGCTGCGGCTACCGCGTACGGTGTTCCTCGATCGACCCTATCGACGCGCATCAATGGCGTACAAAACCGACGCGTCAGTCACCAACACCGGCAGCGTCTGACTCCTCTACAGGAGGACTTCCTAGTAGAAT